>ML779663.1:223940-277327 GCA_009831015.1 Picea engelmannii
TCACCAAGAGAAAATTCAAATATCATAGAGACAGGATTGGGGTGAAGGATAATCCCTTTCTTGTTGAGAGGGAGTGTTGAAAAGTCAACAAGAAACATGTGTCTAATTTAGTTTTCCCTTAATTAAATTAGACAATAAATATTTATCTATTATCTCATTCATAACTGAGTGATTTGGAATTGTAATAGAATTATAAGTGTAGTTAAGTGAGTTAATATTAGTTGTATTAGTGTGAGTTCATTGAATTAATTATTCATTAATTCACAATCAGTTAGCTCGCATGCAACTGAAGATTCGCCACGGTTAACTACATGCATGTCATTCCAATGGACATCAGTTGAGATAACAGGTGAAAGAGACAATTTGGCTATCAGTTGTGATTTGTTCACACATGTAGTGGATATGATTATGAGCATGTACAAACGAGGCAATTGTATTCATTCGATTCATTGTGAGAATTCAGATTGCAGAGTTGGTGCAGAGGAGGCAGGCTGTCTGGACACGAAAATTGGCACATGTATTTGCTAATTTGTGTATGACAGTGTGAGACGATTGTATTGTATTGAGATCTCTTGGATTAGAGTTTTGTATGAGATTGTTTCATGATTCATGATATACATAATATATGATAGTGGGGTTTTTAGCTTTACGCTTTCCCGGTAAAACTTCTGTGTTGTGTGTTATTGATATTTCACATTGTGCATTGTGGTTGTGATCGTGATTTAAATTTCTTCCGCAAAAGTAATAGTAGAAGCATTTCTGTATTTAACAAGTGGTGGAAATTGTTAGATTAGGAGAATCATAGTAATACATTAATTTGTATCGAATTGTCTACACCAAGTTTGATAAGTTATGGGCAGATTGCACACATGAAGAATCTAGACTTGCAGACCAACATAAGAGATTAATTGTCGATGAAGAGGAAGCTCTTACAGATCAAAAGAAAAAAAGAAGCTCCTTCAGGAAGAACAATAAAGAAGCTAACTCCGTAAGAGTTCCAGAAAAGAAGAAAGATGTTTCAAAGATCAGATGCTACTATTGTCAAAAGTTGGGAAACTTTTCCTATGATTGTCCTCAAGGAAAAGGAAAAAGAAAGTATCAAGCACATGTGGTAGAAGAAGAAGAATATCCTCCCTTCAAGAAGGCTCTAGCAGAAATTAAGGATTATGTACTTTAAGTTGAATATAGTTGATCTGAATAAAGAAAGGAAATGGTGGAGTCCTTAGAGCCTCCCCACACAAAAACAAAAGATAATTATTCATGTTTATTTTTAGTATCTTGTTTACTTTAATACCTTCTCATTACAAGTTAGTGTTTTGTGAGAATATTAATTAACGTTGTTTTATTTCAGTGTCAATGCAGACTTATGAAGGAAGTATCAAAGAAGAGGATGAAGAAAGAGATAAAATATTTATTTCATGTATGATCACTCATGATAGTGACAAAGAAAGCATATTATAAGTAAGTTTACAAGTCTCGAAAGAAAGAACTTATGGCATGACTTGTAGAAGTTAGACAACATGAGAAGGACATGTGATATGATGACAGTTAGTAAAGACCAGACAATATCTAGTATTCATGCAGGAGTAGGAGGATCCTAAAGATGCAGAGCATAAATATTCAAGATGAAGAAAAATATGGATACTCAGATATAGTGGATGAGATGCATGTAACTAGAGGTTTCTCCAGTATCGTTCTTATAGATGCAGAGGGAGAAGGTTGATCTAGTATGAAGACAAAAAGAAAGAAATATGTGAAATCAAGAAGGCACCCAGGATATTATAGAAGAGAAATTCAAGGATGACGATTAGAAACTATCAGTTTGGTGCAAGAGGGAGCTATGTCTCTGAGTTCAAAATAGAATATCATGATTTGATGCAGTTAGGAAAGTAGGTGGATGGTGCCTAGTAGATGGGTAGCATGGTATTATACCATTGAAATATTTTGGACCACAAGATATTTTTTTGGATCCCATAGCTAGACCTTCATAGAGAAGGAAGAGACCTTTGTAGAGAAGGAATGAGAAATTCCATAGGTATGTAGAATTCATGCTGAAACCCTGATAGATCTAGAATTCTAGTTAAATTGAACACATACAATTTGCTCATATTCAAGAGATGAGAGAAAGTTTTTCTCCATAAATCAAAGAATTATATTAATCAAAAATGAATATACGTGAGCAACCATCCTCAAAAAGAAGAGAGGAGGTGAATATATAGAATTTCCAACATAGAAATTTTAGTAAAAAAAAACTAGAAATAGCTAAAATAGGTGTCATAAGCTAAGGGAGACCACATAGTTTGACCTAGACCACTAAAGATACATATCACACACTCATTAATTTCCACAAGAGTCAAGTGATGCACATTATCTCACTTAATCTCACTTAACTGACAAGAGAAGTAGTTCCAACTCACTTAACTGACCCGAAATAGTAGTTACTAATAATAGTAACAACAAAAATCATTAATTAAGGAATAAATCTCTCACTCAAAGAGGAGGTGCACATTCCCCAATAATAGATGATTTTTTTCATGGGGGATTTGGAATAAATCATGAATAAATCAAGAAAATCAAGAATAAATCAATAAAATCAAGAATAAATCGAGAAAAACAAGAACCGAGAGTTGAGTCTTGATCTAAAATTAGCAGTTTTCCCTAAAATCTAGGGATGAGGCACCCTTCTTCACTATGTGGCCAAATTAGGTGAAATAAAGTGTGATGGAATGTATTAACCTATATCTAGGAGTCTAAGCTAGGTATAAACTAATGTAAGTTAGGGTTATGCTCCAACACCCTCCCTTAAGCCTAACTGTAATGACAAAAAAATTTGAGTCCTGGCAACTTGACCATTTTAGGTACTCATTAAATAAAAGAACTCCTCATGAAAAGAGGAAATATGGAAAACATCATGGGAAACACCCCCCAAAAAGAGGAAATATGGAAAACATCATGGGAAACACCCCCCCAAAAGAGGAAAAAAATGTTGAGTGGACAAAAGTGACCTACTCAGTTGTCTCCAACACTCCAAGCATAGCTCTCAGTTCTGAAAATTTCTTTTTAGTGAAGGAATTGGTGAAGATGTCTGCAACATGATGCTCTATGGGGAAGTACTGCAATGAAATGACTTTGTCATGGATCAGCTCACAGATGTAATGCCTCTGAACTGGATCAGTCGATATCTGAATGGACCCCTGATTGTCACAAAATATGGCAGTCGGAAGTGGAACCAAGTCCCATGTGTTGTTGTCCATAAGAGTAGAGTACTCTTCATCCATTGAAGCCTCCCAGAGTGGTTTTCTAGCAGCCTCAGAGTGTGAATTTAGATCTGAACCAAGTAACATATAGAAATGTATGGGAAGCAAAGTTTTTGTGGCAGCCAAGGCTTGAGGAGCCCCAAAAAACTGTTATCTAGTCCTTCTTGTATCCGCAGGATCACCGACTAGTTCACCCGCATCTTGCAGGGTTTTCTCTGCCCAAGTTGGCAACTGATTTGGAGAAGACATGACCTGATCCTCATCCTATATATAATACCAAAAATCCTACTATGATGGCTACTCTGAAGTGATCAAAGAAGTTTCTGACTCCTCCTCATCAGTGACAACAAGCGGTTCCTCGGCAAGGTCTTCTGAAAAATCATGCAATGATTCTTCTTCAAACTTCACACTTCAAGCTAGAATGAATTTTTCAGTGTGAAATTCCAGCAATATATATCCTTTGACACCTTCAGAATATCCAAACAATATTCATTCAACACTTTGAGGCTCCAAATCCTTCCTCTTATCTGTCGAAATGTGAGCCCATGCTCGTGAACCAAAAATACGAAAGTGTCACACTTTCGATTTCTTACCGGTCCAACATTCAAAAGGAGTGGTGCCTTTGAGTGATTTGTGAGGAAATCAGTTCTGAATGTATGCTGCACAATTAATATCTTCAGCCCATATCTTGGGAGCTAATGATTTCGATTGTAGCATACAATTGGCCATCTCTTTTAAGGACCGATTTTTCCTCTCCGCAACACCGTTCTGCTGTGGTGTATATGGCACTGTGTGTTGTAGTTGTATACCTACATCAATACAAAGTTGTTGTACATATTTTTTGACATAATCCCCCCCATTATCAGTACGAATTATCTTAATCTTACATCCAGACTCATTCTCAACAAGTGCTTTAAATTCTATAAGGCATTCAAATACTTTCAATTTTAATTTTAAAAAAAATACCCAAGTAAAGCGAGAGAAATCATCTATGAAGGTGAGTACATATTGAGCCTTACTGATTGAAGGCTATTGTAATGGGCCCATGATGTCACTATGAATCATCCCAAGAGGTGAAGAAGCTCTCTGTGCCTTCCCTTTGTCAAACTTTTTATCTGTATGCTTGCCAAGAATGCATCCTTGACATACACCGCTTGTAAATTTGATAGCTGGAAATCCTTCTACCGTGTTTTCCTTGTTGATTTGATGCAAGTACTTTTAGATTAGATGGCCAAATATTTCATGCCACAACCTTCTGATATCATTATATTGTGACATAATAACAGTGCTAATATATTTAGGAACAAAGTGGGAGAATAAATACAAACGAGAACCGTGATCTACAATTCCATGTGCAAGCTGTGAGCCTGTGGAAATGTCGGTAGTCACTGCGGAGTCCATCGTGAAATCCACCTTCCTTCCAGAGCTGGATTGAGTGATATGATATATTGAGAGAATATTTTCATATAGTGAGGGAACATGAAGCACATTTGTGAATCATCCCCCTTCAATATCAACAATTCCTTCTCTGCACACCTTTGCGGGTGTGGCATCTCCCAAGTAAATTGGGGATCTGGTGCTTTCTTCGATGGAGGAAAATTCATATTTTGATGCATACATATGGTTTGATGCACTTGAATCAAGGATCCAATATTATGGAGTGGATGTGACATCCATTAAATCATTACCATATCGTTCTCTCCTTCCCGTTCTGTTATCATCTTTCTTCTTTGCATTTTCGGGCACCGTGAGATTGTGTTGCTGCAATTGCTTAGCAATATCATCGATAGTCTTCCTCATGCAATTTTATTCAGGATTAAAACCTTTGGAACAATAGCTGAAAAACATTCTTTCCTTCTTCTTCTTACCCTTAGTCTCATAAGAGTTATCTGAAGATTGTGCGGATCTCTCCTTCTTCGATTCAGGAAATTTACCCGTTCCTTTTTTCTTGTCTTTTCCATTGCTCTTTGGAGCATTAGTAGCCACAAGTGCTTGGTTCTTGGAATGCTTGATGACACCCATTTGGAATAAATTATCTTTCTCTTGATTCAATTCTGCAATGAAATCATTCAATGGAGGCATTTTCCATTTTTCTTGGGTCAATTTAGATGCTTGAAAAGACGACACAAATACGTAATATTCAGGGCTTAATTTCGAGAGAATTGAAAGGATGAGTTGTTCTTCCTCTTTCATGAATGCACATGCATTAAGTTCAAAGAGGAGGGATTTTAACTTGGTGAATAATTATTGCAGGTTTCTGAAATGAATTGGACTTAGGGATATGAGTTCATTCTCCAGTTGATGCACTCTCATTGCATCCTGCTTGTCGAATAGTCCTTCCAATATGGTCCAAACCACATCGGGAGTAGTGGCTCCACTGACATGAAAGAGGATATACATGGGAGTTTATAGGCATATCAACCCAATTGATTCATACAATTTATTGAAATACTTGATCTTCTCCACTGCAACAGTCGGTTCTTTCTCCGTTCCCATTATTACCTTGTAAAGCCCTTTGCTTCAGAGGAGCAGAGAGATCTATGTCTTCCATTCGAAGTAATTGAAAGGATTTAGAATGAGTTTTGTGGGATGAGAGAGATGATTCATTGCTTCTTTCTGCGCCTCGTGATGATCTATACCTACAAATAAAACCATGTACAATCCACCAGATTCAATCTAGGTCTGATACCATGTAGAATTCCTGCAGAAACCTCGATAGATCTAGAATTCTAGTTAAATTGAACACACACAATTTGTTGATATTCAAGAGATGAGAGAAATTTTTTCTCCATAAATTAGAGAATTATATTAATAAAAAATGAATATACATGAGCAACCATCCTCAAAAAGAAGAGAGGAGGTGAATATATAGAATTTCCAGCATAGAAATTCTAGTAAAAAAAAGATAGAAATAGCTAAAATAGGTGTCATAAGCTAAGGGAGACCACATAGTTCGACCTAGTCCACTAAAGATCCATGTCACACACTCATTATTGTCCACAAGAGTCAAGTGATGTGCAGTAGCTCACTTAACTGACAAGAGAAGCAGTTCCAACTCACTTAACTGACCCGAAATAGTAGTTACTAATAATAGTAACGACAAAAATCATTAATTAAGGAATAAATCTCGCACTCAAAGAGGAGGTGCGCATTACCAAATAATATATGAGTTTTTTCATGGGGGAGTTGGAATAAATCATGAATAAATCAAGAAAATCAATAATAAATCAAGAAAATCAAGAATAAATAGAGAAAATCAAGAACCAGGAGTTGAGTCTTGATCTAAAATTAACAGTTTTCCCTAAAATCTATGGATGAGGTGCCCTTCTTCTCTATGTGGCCAAATTAGGTGAAATAAAGTGTGATGTAATGTATTAACCAATATCTAGGAGTCTAATCTAGGTATAAACTAATGTAAGTTAGGGTTATGCTCCTACAAGGTAGACCTTTGTAGAGAAGGAGAAAGAGAAGGGACCTTCGTAGAGAAGGGGAATGAGAAATTTTCCAAGGTTGGCCTCTGTCCAAGTGTTGAGTTTTGGATACTCTAGGGACATGCTAGAATACCCTCATAGAAAGTGGTGTGACCACCCTCATAGAGAGGAATATGGATGTTTCTCCAAGGGGCATCGAGAATATACTCTCCTCTAGCCATGGATGGAGTAGCCTAGAACACAAACCTTGACCATGTGGAATGGTAAGTTGGCTCTTGAGGTTTGTGTCATGATCCAGTGTGGATCATGGAAAGGGAGTCTAGTCTTTCCCAGGCTAGCATCTTAGCTTCTCTAGTTCATGTGGGATGACTAGGAGTGAAGCTATGGTAGTAGTCCTCCCCAATGGATGGGTGAGATTTATGACTACAAGATAAGGGAGAACATAAAAGGAAACACAAAACTCATAGAATATCTTCTATGTGAAGATAACACATCTTCTGTGTGAAGATAAGAAATAAGTAACTTATGCGTGAAGACGAAAGAAAGAAAGAGTATCTTTTGCATGAATATAAAGAGAACAAAACTTCCAATGATTTATAGATATGCCAGTCAGTGATCATGATGCCAGATGACCAAGTGGATTATATTGATGCCTCCTGTTATCGAGTTGATGATGTTACTCAGTTGATGATGTTGCCTAGTTGATGATGTTATCCAATGGATGCTGCTACCTAGTTGATGTCGACATCTGGTGACCTGTCAAAAGATAAAGAATATCCTTCTTGTTAAGAGGGAGTGTTAAAATATTGTGTAACAACAAAGAATATTCTTATCTCCTTTTGTGGATAAAGATAAAATATATTTATTATTGATTAGATAAATCCCCTTTTGTGGATTCATCATGTCGGGCATTTTAATTGACCAAATCCCCTTTTTCAGATTGGTCAAACCCTAATTGTAATAGGCTAAATGAAAATATAGCTCCAAAATATATTAAAGTGGTTATAACGACCCAGAATGAGAAGTTGGCCCAGCCAGAATATATTGAAGTGGTTATAACCACCCAGAATGAGAAGTCGACCCTACCAGTCAAAAGACACCTGTTTAGCACCTACCATATTATATAAATAAGAGAGGCCAGCATCGCATTTTGACACACACACAACTCACTCATCTAGTATGCAAGTATTGAAGGAAGTTGTATTTACCAGTTGCCGAAAGAAGGAAGAGAGAGAGAGGCGCATATTTGGGAGAGGAATTTCTATATTTCTTGGTTCATTGTCTTGGCATTGTATTGGATATCTATATTAAGGAATTTTTGCTGGGTTTTCTTCCCCTTGAGGGTTTCCCAGGATAAATGCTAGTGTAATCTTGTGATTGTATTTCTCTCAGTGATCCTATCTATGCTATTGTTATCTAGTAAATTGAAATCAACCTAATAATAGAAGAAACTTTAACAAATTGCAGATAGACTCAGGAAAACCCTAGAATAGTAAGGTCTACTTCGTCCCTTAGGCACCTACAACTTCTCTCTTCACTGAACTTCATTGCTTCAGACTCACTTCTTTAGATCTGTCAATAGTACCTGCCCATAACACTTTAAAACATAGATATTTAATGTGCTCAATAGGTGTTAATAAGAGTCTCTTGAAGTCTTATTTATACTTTCAAAGTGAATTCCTTTAGGGGCTAACCTGTAACTGTTTTACCCCTTTTCCTTATTTTACAGCTAACCCACACTTTCTTGTTGCAAACAATTTACCCTTAATTAAATTCTTGTTGCAACTACTCAACCCTTAATAAATGACCGGTAACTTCTTGTTGACCTTCTAGGGTCTTGTAGATCATTCTTTGGGTCCTTCAACTTCACAAGGACATAACTGCTCAACCGCAAGGAACCATGTGGCGTACCACATATCATTAGAAACAACATGTTGGATACTATTCATCCAAGAATGAGTTAACTACATTTACACTATCCTTCATGGCATTTTTCCTCGAACAAATATGGATTCCATAACCATACCGTTGGGGCTTCCTGACTTCTTCAAGGGATGACAACAATGACAACCAATATTTCAACAACAATATTCCAATTCATACCAAATAATTTGCAAATCGAAAGCTTGTAGGCTTTATAGATGTTGAATAAACTTAAGGGGAATAAATGTGGGAAACTAAACAAGATCTACTTATATATTTATGTAAAATTGAATCTTTTTACTTAATCACAAACAACTTCAAAATGGCTTGAAGTTAGTCTTATTATCAATGGATGATATTGTTGTTAATGCAGCTAAGGCCCTTGAAAATTCTTGGAGGGATTCTGGAAAAAATAGTTTCTATGGGTGAATTCTATATAGATGAGATTTTCAAGGCCATGTTCTCTTTGCAATATCCTGGCCATTTTAATATCATAGAAATCAAGGAGACACCATATGGAAAAGATCTATTTTAGTAGTTGTAAGGATTACAACATTTTGAGAATAGAATAGTATCCTTCATATATTGTTGTTTTGACATGAATTTTTGTTTTCTTTCCTATTGATTCTACTTAGAAGTTAGTTGCATTGGTTATTATAGCTTGTAACTTTAAGTTAACTATGAGTGAATTACATAAATCAAAATTGGTTGTCCAATGAGAGTGAACCAAGCTTGATCTATACCTTATTATGATATGAAATTACCTTAATTTGGATTTTTTTGGAGTAATTTATTGCTATGCCAATGTATAATATTGTTGTTTATTCCTATTGCAATTCACTACATTAATTGTAACATGTGTACATTGTATTACAAATATAAAATTTATATATTGCTAGTACAAAATAGTTGAAGGTAGAAAAATGAACTCTATAATTCCTGATGTTATATGTTTTGCATTATTAGATTGTTCCAATGTTATTATTGTCCCAGATTTATTAATTAACATACCATTTTCATAATTGAATGTAGAAAATTTAAGATGAGTCACACCCAATTTTGACAATTGAGGAATGTCATGCACATGATGAGAGAATAGCCAATCAAAATATCTCTTATAGATATTCATGTCCATGTAACGACTCTTGTGGTGGGAAGATGAAAAAAATATAAGTGATTTATGAACATATGCTAAAATTTGGTCATAGAGGTATAATCCCTTTCACTCAAAATCATTATCCAGATAACATAAAATTACGTAGCATGAGAGACGAAGAGGAACCAAACATAGTTGAAGAGTAAAGAAACACAAATGATGAGGCATGAATCTTAGATGAAGGGATTGAAGTTGATAGAATGCAGAATGAGGGTCTCAAGGATCATTGGAATAAGTTTATAGACATTGCTTCAAAACCTATGTATCGTAATTGCAAGTTAAGTCATTTGACAAAAATCCTTCTAATTCTTAACTTGCAAGTGGTGCATGGTTGGAAAAATGAGAGTGTTGATGAGTTATTGGAATTATTTCATTGGTTATTACTACCTGAATCCACATTGTCAACAAAACGGTGTGCATGTAAAGCA
Source organism: Picea engelmannii (assembly GCA_009831015.1). Lineage (NCBI taxonomy): Eukaryota > Viridiplantae > Streptophyta > Pinopsida > Pinales > Pinaceae > Picea > Picea engelmannii. The sequence continues at coordinate 234,136 of ML779663.1, forward strand.
CAAATCACTAAGCTAGGCTTAGGGTATGAAAACATCCACACATGTGTGAATGGTTGTGTATTATTTCTCAAAGATATTGCAAGTGAGACTAATTTTTTGAAATGTAATAAAGAGAGGTATAGACTAGGGTTGAAATCAAATATAGCTCCTAGAAAGGTTCTTCACCACTTTCCAATTATCCCATGGTTTATTTTAATGTACATATGTTGAGACATTGCTGAATTTATGTAATGGCATGCCCAAAATAAGAGCACCAGTGGAAAAAAAATGACTTGTGGCTGATTATAAGATGTGGATGAAATTTGACAACAAATGGCCTAATTTTTTCTAAGATCCTCGTAATATAAGGTTGGGCTTAGATATATATGCGGTGAATCCATTCTCAGATCAGAGTACTAAATGGTCAACTTGGCGAGTGTTTTTAATAAATTATAAATTACCTCCATGGTTAGAAACCAAACCATTTTTCTTAATGATGTTGTTGATTATACTAGAAATAAAAGTATGAATTCAGATATATGTAGTATTTCAGATATAAAATAGTATGAAAAATAGAAATAAATAGCTAGAAATGGCAGAGAAAAAATGATATAACCAAAACAATACCAAAATAACACCAGAAAGAGCACTTTGATTACTGATAGCAATGTTCACTTGCGTCTTCAAGGGGGAAACCTCCAGCAGAGCAGAGATCTATTACAATAATATCCAAGAAAATATTTCTCATACCCTCTACTTCTATTTATACTAAATCTATCTATCCAAAAGAACAATCTAGAGGAAGATCCTTCTAGAAGTCGAAGCTTATATTAGGCCTTCTTACATTTGACTTATTATTCCTTATTGTTAGGCCTTATTAATATTGGCCTTTATTATATGGAATTATATTATTTTACCTACTTGAGGGTTTAGGGAGGTTAGGTCCCTAACATGCCCTCCACCTTGAAGAACATCCTTGTATTCAAGGGTTCAGATGAAAGAATTGTTGTAGAATTGTGGCCGCCTCCCAGGTGGCATCTTCTGGAGGGGTATCTTTCCATTGCACTACCACTTCTTGGATGGTGTGCTAAATGAGACAAAAATCTATCTGGGCCAAGACTGCTTGTGGCTTCAACCATATGGAACCTTCTTCATCCAACTCAGGGAGGCTAGTTTGAGTTTTGCACTTAGTGCCAATCACCTTCTTTAAGAAGGAAACATGAAAAACATGATGGATCTTCATCTTACTGTGTAGAGCTAACTTATAGGCCACTAATCCCACAAGCTTGAGCACTGTATAAGGACCATAAAATTTGGGCACAAGTTTTTGATGGTGTTGAGATTTGAGTCAAGTCTACTTATAAGGTTGTAGTCAAAGAAATACCTGGTCCCCTTCAACAAAATGGAATTCAAAATGACCGTGGTCTTCATTTTGCTTCATGTGATTCTGAGCCATGACCAAATTGTCTTTGAGTCCATGAAGAATATCCTCGCAGAATGTAATATTTTTGTCAACCTCTTGAACCTTTGAGACCCCTGGCATATAGGAGAGAACTGATGAATTCTTTTGGCCATAGACTGCTTCAAAAGGAGTCATGCAAGCAGTTGTATGGTAAGAGGTGTTGTACCACCATTCAACTAGAGGTAACCATTGAGCCCACCTATTTTTCCTCTCATATAAAAAACACCTCAAATATGTTTCCAAACACTTATTGACAAATTGTGTCTGGCCATTCATCTGGGGGTGATAGGTAGTGATGAGATGAAATTGGGTGCCCTGTAGCTGAGATGAAACAATTCTTCCCAAAAATTGTTGTTGAAAGTGGGATCTCTATCAGAGAAAATAGAATTAGGAATGCCATGAAGCTTGAACATATTATCCATGAATATTTGAGCCACTGTGGTGGCTATGAATGGGTGTTGAAGAGAAAAAAAATGAGAATATTTGGAGAGATGATCGATGACCACCATGATGCCTGACTTATTGCCCAATTTAGGTAAGCCTAAAATGAATTCCATAGAAATATCTCACCGAATATCAATGGGAATCATAAGCGATTGGAGTGTGCCATGTGCTTTGATAGTTTCTCCCTTATTAAGTTGACAAACCTCAGATTCAAACACAAAGGTGAGGACATCCTATTCCATACCCTCCCAAAAAAAATAACGTTTGACCCATTCAAAGGTTTTGGTAAATCATGAATGCCCGACTGTGGGTGAGGCATGAAGTTTAGAAAGCATTTTGAATTTAAGTGGGGATTGCTTTCATAAGTATCAACGACCTTTGTAGTGAATCTCTTCATTATGCCAAGAGTACCCTGGAGAAACTGAAGAATTGTCTTGCAATTGGTGGAGCAGGCTAGAAATTTTGGGGTCTTGCAACCATTCCTGACAAACAACTTGAAGCCAATATGGTATAATGAAGGAGAGGGAGAAAATGGACCCTTCTTCATATTTTTGGGAAAGATCATCAACCACTACATTTTCCTTTCCCTTTTTGTAAATGATCTCATAATCATAGACAAATATCTTGGTCACCCATTTTTGATGTGGTGGGGATGAAATTCGTTGTTCCAAGAAATAATTGAGACTCTGATGACCAATTTTTATTTGGAATCATTGAACCAATAAATAAGGATGCTAGAGATCCACAACATGAAGAATAAATAACATTTCTTTTTCATAAATGGATTGGCCCAAATGTCACTCTGAAAGTTGTTTTCTAGTGAAGGCCAAGGGCCTTCCATCTTGCATGAGGACAGCTCCAATTCCTTTCCCAGAAGAATCACATTCCAATACAAATGTATTTGTGAAGTTTGGGAGTGCAAGGATAGTGATCGAGCACATAGCATATTTTAAGGCTTGGAAGGCCTGATCCACAACTAAAGTCCAAGTGAAAGCATTATTTTTAAGGAGGGAAGTGAAAGGAGCTACAATCTTTCCATAATTCTGAACAAACTTCATATAATAGCCCGTTAAACCCAGAAAACCATGCAAGATCTTAAGAGTTTTAGGGTGAGCCCAATATTGCATAGATTCAATTTTCTTAGGATCCACTTGGAAACCATCCTTGCTGACAATATCAACTAGGTATTCCACTTCTGAGGCACCAAAGTAACATTTAGATTATTTGAGAAAAAGTTGGTGCTTAGAGAGTATATGGAGAACTTGATTCACATGGGAGATATGGGATGACCAATTTTTACTATAGATGATAATATCATCAAAGAAAACTAAGACAAACTGATGGAGAAAAGGATGGAAGACATGATTCATAATACTTTGTAAAGTGGAAGGAGAATTACACAATCCAAAGGGAATTACCAAGAATTCATAATGACTCTCATGAGTGCGAAATGTAGTCTTGGGAATGTATTCTTATATCATACGGATCTGGTGGTAGCCAGAATGTAGATCCAATTTCATGAAGTACTGAGCACCACTCAATTCATCCAATAGGTCATCAATGATAGGAATGGGGAATTTGTCTTTGATTGTGAGTTTCTTGAGGGCACGAAAATCAGGACACATGCACCAAGTACCTTATTTTTTGAGTAACATGACCACAGGGGAAGAATTGGGGCTAGTACTGGGACGGATAACAATGAATTTTAGTAATTCATGAACAATTTTCTCAATTTAATTCTTCTGGGAAAAGGGATGATGATAAGGCTTAACATTAAGGGGAAGACTGCCCGGGATGAGAGGAATGGAATGATCATGGACACCATGGGAAGGGGGAAGTTATTTGGGGGTGGTAAAAAGAACTTGGTGGTGGGAGAGGATAGAATGGAGGCCGAGATGCACTGAAGGTGTCTCAACAACATGAATGGAGTGGATTTCGGTTATAATTCCTGAATGACCTTTTTTGAGGAGATTTTCCATGCAATGGAAACTGATGATCTCAGGGGATCCTATTGTGATGCCTTGGATATTATAATTTTGTCCCTCCTGTTGGAATTGCATGGTTAAGTCCTTAAAATCCATGAGAATGGGGCCTAGAGTGTGTAACCATTCGACACCAAGAATAATGTCATAACCACCCATGTCTATAGAAAACATATGGGATTTTAGGTGATACTGACAAATTTGGAGTTGCACATTTTCACATCATCCCCCACATTTCATGGAACCACCATTAGCAATCATGATCTAAAAATTATTGACGACACGGATGTAACAATTGAATTCTTTGGAAATGTGATGATGAATAAATTTATGGGTGCTACCACAGTCCACAAGGATGATGACTTTCCTATTTTTGATGTAACCAATTGATTTGAGAGTCTGGGGAGCAGAGAATCCAATGAGGGCATTAAGTGAAATCACTGGGTCAACTTCAGGTGGGTTAGAGGGTAGGATGAGGTTAAATGGTGGTGGTAGTTCCTCCACCAACAAAAAAAATACATCTTATTTAGAAAGATCCTCAGTCACATCCATAAAAATACTTTGTTCCTTACACTTGTGCCCAGGAAAATATTTTTCATCACAATTATAACAAATACCCTTGAGTTCATGTTCATCCATTTCATCCCTGGTTAATTTCTAGATGTTGAGGGGAGTTGCAGGAGGAGAAAAATTGGTGGGTTTAGGGTGAGGAGGAAAGGACGGTTTGTGGGTCTCGGTAGAGACAATCTGTTGGGATTCCTTGGCTCATTGAGTAGCTTCCAACCAATTCTGGGGGCATGCCATGAGAACATGGGAATGGATTTCATCTTTGAGGCCACTAATAAATAATTCGCTAAAGGGAGCATATGACATGCCCTCTGTTATGAAATCCATGTGATCAAATGCAATAATAAATCCTTCCACTATCCCAAATTTCTTTAAATTTGTCAAACGACCTAAATAGTGGGTGTTAGAGTCAAAGCAGTCATAAAGTTCGGCCACAAACTATGTCCAAGAAACATACCCTTGGCGTGCCTTTTTTCTCCATTTCCACCATTACCATTGTTCTAGATCCATACATAGGACACCATAACGAAGCTTGGTCAAATCATCAGTAATGCCATGCAAAGAGAAATAATGTTCCATTTGGGTGACCCAACTGGTGGGATTTGATCCATCAAATTTGTTCACCTTAATTATAGGTGGGCAGAGGTCTCAAGAATAGTGGGTAGTATGAGGGCCTTGGTAATGGGAATATTCATGGTCATCCTGATAATATGGTTGTTCAGAAGAGGAAGGGTTCTGGAAATGGCCCATGAAGTGTTCAAAGGTGGATTTGAGGTCTTTGAGGTCTTTGAGGTCTTTGATGTGGGAACATTTTTCCTTAAGGATATCAATAGATGAATTGATTGATCTAATGTTGGCAGTTATAGTCTTGATGTATTTCTTATTCTGGTGGGTGTCAGCAATCAAGGAATTGAGTTCTTGGGCTCTTGTGGTAGTAATTTGGAAAAAGGGATAGACAAATGGTATAGGGGGGGAAAAAGGGGTTGGGAGGGGTGGGTGGGACCAATGGGAAGAAGGTTTTCAAATGATAGGTACCACTGCGATCAGGGAGAAAATGGGGATCTAATGGGATATATTCCAAATAAGGGAGTCGGAGAAGGGTCGAGTCCACAAAAAAAAAATTATCGTGAAAAAATGATAGGTATCACTAGAATCGGGGAAAAGAGAGGAACCCAGTGGGATAGATCCCAAATAAGTGTGCCAGCTTGAATAATACTACATTGACGAAATGCCCAAATGCTTAACAGGAGGAAATGTGTAGTAATTTCACACCCAGAATGCAGAAGGCGCATTTACACAGAAATAGATCTTGTCTGTTGTGTTTCGTTTTTGTTTTTTTCCTCGGGGGTAGGATATTAAGGTTTTCTACAGACAAGGGTTTTCCCTGTGCTATATTTCTCTATTATATGTGTGAGTTTCAATAGTAGTACTCATCCCAATATCTCAGGGCACCAATTAAGGAGGCTAGACCATGTCCATAGCTGTACTACCCGACTACCCATGTACTAGAGAGTATCTTCTCAAGTGTTGTTCTCGGTGGAACTATAGAAGTTACGCAGTTGATCAATTTGTCTATGGAGGGCTTCAATAAATCTAGGCCGATCCTTATACAAGTGTTTTCCAATGTCATACCACTCGAAGGGGTACCAACAAGGGTTACAAGGGTGGCCAACAAATGTGCGCTTAAGTACCACTTGTATTTGTTGCATGTATGACTCCTTGACCGCGGGTTTATGCGTGTAATGGCAAATATTTGTAGTTTTAAGATGCTGGAATACGTCTCTACCCTAAAACAATTTAACCCGCAATTTTCTACTAAGGAAGGTGCTATAATACCACTTGTAGTATTTTAGATATAAAATAGTATGCAAAACATAAATAAATAGCTAGAAATGGCAGAGAAATAATGATATAACCAGAACAATACCAGAATAATACCAGAATAACACTAGAAAGAACACTTTGATTACTGATAGAAATGTTCACTTTCCTCTTTGTTTGGGTAACCTCCAGCAGAGCATAACTCTATTACAATAATATCCAAGACAAGATTTCTCATACCCTCTACTTCTATTTATACTAAATCTATCTATCCAAAAGAACAATCTAGAGGAAGATCCTTCTATAAGTGGAGCTTTTATTAGGTCTTCTTACATTTTAATCATTCTTCCTTATTTCTAGGCCTTATTAATATTGGCCTTTATTACATGAAATTATATTATTCTACCTACGTGAAGGGTTAGGGAGGTTAGGTCCCTAACAATATAATTGATGTTTATTTAGAGCCATTATTTGATGATCTAACATAATTATGGAAAGGAATTGAAGAAATTCAAATTTTAGGGGATGGTGATTCAATCAAATTCACTTTAAAAACTTCTTTATTGTTTACGATACACGATCTTCCTACATATGGCACATTGACTAGTCTCAATGTTCATGGATGCCATGTATTATTAGAAAAATAGTACCGTGGAGAAATAAAATAAAAACAAATGTGGAAATAAAACACATAACATACACAATACAATAGAGACACGGATATACGTGGTTCACCCAGTGTGGGCTACGTCCACCAAAGAAATTTCCAAGTCCTTCCTTTTTATTATCCAACAAATGAAGGGATACAACCTACAACACACCCGTTGTAACTTCCTCTTCTTTCTCTCAGAGTCTCCTCTCTCAAAATACAATATTCGCAATGATGCATAACCACAATACATTTCCATCGTAAAAGAGGTTTTCCTTCTAGGGAAAAAGACCCTAACATAACTTCTACCATCAGATCTTCGAACTTCTAATGAACGGTCCAGATTTACTATGAAATTACAATTTACATTTAGAAGGAAATTTTTCCTTTGGGGGCCTGCTTTCCCCCGGACCCTTTAGTTGGGGGATGATCCCCCCGGACTCTGCAAGGGGGGAAATCCCCCCTTGCAACCCCCCCAGGTGGAGGGTTGTACAATATTCTAGGGTGTACAGTCTTCATGGGGTATAAACACAGCTGAAAACAAAGACCTATGAAACAGGAAGATAACCAGGCTCCACAACCAACATGTATGTCTTGCTTGCATCTCTAATGGTTTTGTGACGAACTCAAGTAGTTTGAATAAGTGTATTTATGGTTTATATTGTGATTACCTTAAAATGGAGCATCCATGTCATCAACAAAAGTCATGTTTCAATGGTCATGAAGAGAATCGTGAAGCGCCATTGGCAATAACAAGTGGATACATTATTGAGAATGAAAAAACAATAATGTAGTTTATTGATAGTGGTGGAATTTGTGGTAGTAAAAATGATCCAATTAATGATAGCAGTGTAAAACATGGATAATTTTGAGGATGGAAATTTATCTTATAATGTAGAAACCTTGGCGAATCTTACTATTCCTTAATATGCAAAGTATAAAAAGTTTGGTGATATTTTTATAAAAAAAATTTAAAGGTAAAATAATTTTAGTCTATAGAATTTAAGTGAATCATTTTAAGAAACAATGGAAATTGGTGAATTGTGTTTTGGAAAAAAGCATGGGAAATTATCCCACAGGAAAAAATTATCCCCTAAAAGTTTCACTGGTATAAAATGATCATGCATATTCTATAATTGTCCACATTTTAAGCATATATCTATTAGGTGTATTGTTGAATTTATTCATACTGAGAAAAACATACTTTTTTCTATTATAGAAGCTCTTTTTGGTGCATATGATATAGTGTCATCACATCTAGAATTTCAAGAACTAAAGACATGTCAAAATCTTTGGGTTGAAAAAATAGTGATGGAAAATATAGAAAATCTATTCCTCCTTATGTGTGGACAAAGGAACAATGTGCACAATTCTTAAATTTGATGTCTCATACTTGCTTTCCTACTAGATATGTAAGTAGTAATATTAGAAATCAAACTGACAATAATATCTTAAGAGGTCCCAAGACCCATGACTATCATGTCATAATCAAGGATATTTTACCTATTCTAGTCATATCAAGTTGGGAAAAGGGGACAAGAGTGGAAATTATAAGGTTGGGCCTAATATTGAAGAGAATGAGTTTGCATGTGTTATATCCTTCAAACTTTGAAAATTTGGGGAGAGAGGTCATTGAAGTCTTTTATTTATTGGAGTGGTAATTTCCACCAACAATATTCAATATTTCTATGCATTGTCTTATACATCTAGAATATGAACTAGAGCATTGTGTCCCAATAAGATAAATTTGAATGTATCGTATAGAATGATTAATGAAGGTCCTGAAAAATCTTGTTCGTAAGAAGGAAAAACCAGAAGATAGCATGTTTGAGGGATATTCAATGCAAGAGGCCATAAGCTTTTACACATAATATATGAATTATTTTAGTGATGTTAATGGACGTGTATGGGATGATAATGAAGAAGAGAAAGTTTTAGATGAAGTATTAGAAGGAAATGGACATCGCTTCAAGCTATCATATCAGGAAAGAACTATGATACATGCCTATGTTCTTCAAAACTCATCCTCATTCACTAAGTGGAACAGGTAAAATATTATATACATAATAATTTATTTTCCTTTAATATATAAATTGTAATTACCATTCTTACTATCTTGAATATTCATATTCTATGTAGAAAATATGAAGAGATTCAAACTGGGATGCATCCATCTAAAAATTATATACTTCAACACTTGAATATTGGAGGTGGTTCTTCTCCAAATTTGACGATTGGATTGTTGATGTAATCAGTGATGCACAACAAGAAGGTCAATATATAACAAATGAGGAAATTGAGCTTTCATGACCTCTACATATATGGGCTTGTCATTTCAGTGGAATGTGGGCATATGGTAGTCATTTAAGAGTGGAAGAAAAGGAAAAAGGAAATGGAAATTTTGATTGTATTGTTAGTGTTGAATTTCATCATGAAACTGAAGATCTTTTATGTTGGATTCATATAAGAAATTATTCAAGTTGATTATGGTGAAACTAGTTCTATATTATTAAAATGTAAATGGATCAAACTATCTGCATTACAACATGATGAGTATGGATTTTTATGTCCAAATACACGTCAAATTTTATTAAAGATCGATGAGTCATATGTTTTCCCTCTTAAAATTAACCATTCATTTATAATTAATTATGTAACAAGCCCAAGATAGTCGTATTTCATTCAAACATAGTCTCGTTCAAAAATGAAATTTATGGAAGATGTTCATATAATGCCTAATGGGCAATATAATATTTTACAAGAAACATTGGAAGAAGTGAGTGAAGATAACGATAGAGTATTTGAAGAAGAAATTGTGATTCCCATTGAAGAGAATGAGAGAGATAATATAATGCATGATCAAGAAAATCTATTGTATGGGGATGATCTAGGAGGATTTGGAATGCTCAAAGAGATACGGGACGATCCAAAATGTTCAAAAAATGATATTCTCAATTGATTTTGAAAATGGCACCATTTCATAGAGATTGGCGATAGATTTCTAATGGCGCAAAATTCATCGAAATAGATTTCGTATGAAGAAGTTATGGCCAGTCAAATTTTTGGTCAAACATGTCAAAAGTCAAAGAGGGTGACACATGTCACCACTAGAAGGGTGACACATGCCAGCACAAGAGGCTGCCATCTGCCACTACAAAATGGCATTTTGTGGGTCCATGTGGACCAATTAAAAAGTACCACATGTCATCTATAGGATGATGTTGCAGGTACAGGTGGAAAGTGACTAGATGTTAACATGGCAGATAGGTGGACCAATGACAACATGACACATGGACCAATCAAAGAGTGCCATGTGGCACTCTACGATTGACCAATAATTGATAAGGGAGAATCAAATTTTTTGGGGGGTCGAATGGAATCGAACCCATAACCTATGAGCAAATATTCGAATATTCCAAAAAATATTCCTTAGTCTTACCCACAAGATTCCTACCATTGCACCATGCATGTTAGTTGTTATAACTAACATTAAATATATTATTTAAAGTGTAACCAAGTAGTCCAAGAATAAAGGGGCTCGGTTAGGCTGACTTTGTACTCTATAACCTTAGTGCTCAACCTACATATGACATGGATTTGCATGCCATATTGAAGTTCATGCCAATTTCATATTTTCTCGATTTGTGTGTAATAGGTGTTCATAATTTTGGGTTTGTCTAGTTTTGCATGCCATAGAATTCTTTGAGGGAAGTATAGAGTGTTTATACTCATTTTTCTTGGAACTTCGAGATGAATCTAATGGTGATATGTATTTTGTGTAAAAGTGATTTGTATGAAATTATTATATTATATTTTCATGTATGAGACCCATAGTTTCGTTATGTGTGAAAAAGGGGATTTTCGGGCACCTGTTCAAAACATAGTCAAGTTTATACTCATTTTTCTCATAATTTATAGGGGAATTCATTGGTAACCTTTGTTTCTAGAATTGAGCATAAGAAGTGAAGGGTGTTCTAAAAAAAATGGTATTTGTAAGTCCATTTCATTGTAATTTTGGCATTTGAGAATTAATTGAGTGGTCTCACTGATTGAAAAGGGACCCGGAGATGTAGCCCAAGATGGGTGAACTCCATTAACAAATTGTTTACGTGCCATTTGAATTGTTGATGATCTTAATTTAATTCATTTCAACAATTTATTTTCGTAAGTTATTCATCAGTGTTATTGAAGTTTATGCATAAGTAAGGTATTTACATGATATTTTGTAAAAGTCAAGCGATCATTTATATTATGAATCTGGTTGAACATTTATGAGTATTTAAGAAATAATTTTACATCTAAAGATTTTTGGATCAAGTTGGTATTAGATGATTTTTTTGTTGAAGTATTATGTAGCTGCCTAAGATATTATTATTATATTTGATCAAATAAAAAGCCTAAAAGAATAATGTTAAGTGTATTTGTAATGTCCACTCAGTAAAATAATAATTATTATATTTTGTACTTGCAATATGAGAAGTTGGCCCTACTAGAAAAAGTCAAAGTAAATTATATTTGCCAGAAAAGACAGGTTGACCTTATGGGAAAAGTTATCTAGCAGAATACATATAAATAAGGTGATTCCTTACTCATTTGGTGATCACAACTCATTCAGCTATAGCGTAGGTTTGGTGGAGAGATGCAGTTGCAGCTACATCTACAAGAGGAAGGATAAGGCACATCTCTTGGTCCTTGTTGGTCTCTCTCTCCTGCACTACCTTGCTAGGGTAATGTGCTAGGGTTTGGATTGTGCCTTGGTGTATCTCCTGGTGTATGTATTGGTATAATACTTGGTGTATATTCTAGTGACAAAGAGAAAGTCTAGTAGCAGGTTTTCACTTTGAGTAGAAGGGTTATGTAGGATATTTGTCTCTGAGAGAGCATTGTACTAACACTATACTTGGTTGATAAATCTATACTAAAGAAGTTATGTTGGGTTTTCTTCCCCAAGAGGGTTTCCTAGGATAGATCTATATGTGTTGTGCTTAGGGGTGGCACATATAGGTTCTTATGGTTGGGTGACAATGATGTAGTATCGTCAATGGAAAAAATGAGCACATAAAAGTAGTTAAGTTTCTATGGTAAATAAAACCCTGACCAGTTTTCGGAAAAATTCAACATGGTATCAGATTTGGTTTCCTTAAGATAGTCTAATCGTTTGAAGGAATATCATGAGATTTACCTTTCCACTGCAGTTTTTCATAGTACCTTGCCGCAGTAACAGGATGTTGCACAATTTATTTTATCAAGCTCATTGAACACCTTTTCTAGGATGTTTGGCCTAATTCCTTCACAAACATGTGTTCCCTACCTTAGTCCATCTCCATCTACCTTCAGATTTCAATTTGGAGCACTTTGAAGTTTTAGTGTTCGTCATTGCTTGTCATTGCTACTGGATGGTGCCACTGCTTTCCATTGTTTTCCACTACTGCCAGAGGTATGTACTTATATATGTTTAAACTATATCACTATATTGAGGATGTTTGCAAGAGAAGAGATATTTTGTCCAAGAAACAATCGTAGATCCAAAGGGATCTTAGATAAAGCACATTCAGAGGAACAACATACTTGATGTTTGAATGTTTTGGTATGCCTCTAGCTGTTATGGAATTCCTCTAGCTGTTATGGAATTATTGTGATCTTTTGAACATCTAGTTTTATTTTTATCTATTGAAGTTATGATTATCATAAACATGAATTGTAAACTTGTCTTATAGGTTGGTGAGCCAAGTGATGATTAGCTAGGAGGATTATGTGATAATTGGGTCAGAGAGCCTAGATGTTAAGGCTAGGAGCCTATTTTGTATATGTAAATATTCAAAACCATTAATATAAATTCATCGTTGAGTGTAGACCGACCATGATAAATGCAAATGGGGGACTAAGATCCACTAGTTAGGGAAAGGGAGGGGGCTAGGAGGCCAAGAAAGGCGGTTAAGCTTAGGGGATTTCCTCCAAGAGGAATATTATAATATATTCCTAACAGAACTAAGTTATGTAAATAAAATTTTATCCTAAGTCTGCTGGGAGGGAAATGAATCCCAAGTGTTGGGGAAATGCGCTTCTGAAGAGCCATGTGTCATTCCAAGCACATGCAAATATATTGAGAGAATTCATTAGTTTTGGGACCTCTTCCCGCATTCATGAAGACACTCAACACTCACGCACTGAGCATGCATGCCATCAACTATTTCTTACCATCGTTCAACCCTGTTCCTAAGGGAGCTCTCATCCTTCATTAACCTTTGATATTGCATGCACTAGTATCTTTGTTGAAACCGTACCCTATGTCTTACCTGACCTGAATTTTGTTTCTGCCTTCACCAGTTTCACACCCAAATTATGTTTTTTCCATCACCTTTCCTATGTGATTTAAGAGCTTAACATAAGAAGCAAGTTGTCAGGCCTATGGATTGAAGAGGTGGGTTATCAGGCCCATGGATTGAAGAAGCAGGTTGGCAGGGATGTGAGCAACTCTCTCCAGGTGAGAAAGGTTGTTGGGGAAGTGAGTTCTTTTGGAGGGAGTCCAACAACAGCTACATACCTCTGAGAATTCATGTCTAGCCTATAGCTCAATCCTTGAAAGGGAGGTGGAGTAGCCGATGGACTATGTGACAATGAAGGTGTATACTCCTAGGGTGGGACAAACATGTGGGGAATGATATTCTGTGAGTTGTGTGCGTAAGTTGGTTCCTTGGAGGAGACCATTCCTATTGTACTATGTGACTTCCTATAGCCTTAACCTAGCCTAGGAATCTCTTTTCCTCAGTGGAGTTTAGTCCCAGCTCGGGGGTGACCCACTGTTGGTGCAATTATAAGCATAATATATTACCAAACATAAATTATCAATTGTGATTCATAATCATTAGATTTGATGCAATATATGTGCCAAAAACAGGTAGTTTATCTACGTCTGATGAGTATAGCATAAATAAGAGACATTCGAAACTCAACACTCTGTTTTCACACTTCAAAGATAACACTCTCCACATATGCAATTCAAAATTCAAAAAGAAAAACTCATAAACAAGAATATGATCTAAAGCTCTTGCTTAGGTGATGGACATGTTCATTGATGGCTCATGAAAGGAAAATATGAACTTTGATTCTATCTCATGGAGTAAATAAACTAACATCAATTAACACTTTGCGCATTCACAACACTCCATTATAGGTGCATGTAGGGTGAGAGATGGAGGTCTTGATTGTGCATGTCTTAGCAATGTGTAACCTAATCAATTCTGGAAAAGAAAGCTAAGTGTAGTGGGATGCTCCATTAAGGATCATGTATGGTTAAAGATGTAGATCCAACTGTTCCTGCACTACCACACTTTGCAACAAATTCTAATAGTGAAATCAAAACAAAATAACATGAAATCAAAATAACAGGTACATGAAATGAAAATCTATACTAAAAAATTACAATGAGCTTACCAAGCTAGATCGGTTGCCCTTGTTGATTCCAACATGGAAGCTTTTAGATCAGCAGATGCTAACTTCTAAAAGACACACAATATCATTGAATTTAAACTTGCATTAATCTCCAACAAGTAGGTTTACAAAAATAGTCTTTTCATGAATCCAATATGCATCATAAAAACTCCTCCCACTCATACGTATGAGGTCGTATTTATACATAAAATTCATGGAGGAATGGATGAAACCGAATCCCCAAACTAAGAAAACAATTTTCACAATTTTACGATAAATCCCACAGTTTTCACAATTTTAGGATAAATCCCACATATCTGGTTTTTTTTATCGATTTGGGTAGATTAAAGTTAAGGATCCACCCATATCTCCCAAACCAATTCTAATTTTGAAAAACTTCCCACAAATTACTCAATTTTCCATATTCTAGAAAAAACCCATATCTTCAAATTTCTATATCTGATACCATATGCACGAAAATCGAGGTGCAAGTTGGTAGTTTGAGATTTTTTCTAATTTTGGCATAATCATTCCCCCTGAGTTGGAGTTCCACATGTGCGATATGGGTGAATTATGACTCACTTTTCTACATGTAAACGTCATTCTGGACAAAACCCATGTGCCCGATTTTCGTCTAGAAGCATTTAAAAATTCTGAATTATGTTTAGTACTGGAATGTTGTAGACAAGGTTTTAGTACTGGATCAACACAGCCATGACCATGAGTACCGGATTAGGCACAAAGGTAGTACCAGATTAGGTACAAGACTGGTACTGGATGCAGTGTTGAATGTGTTGGTACTAGATGCAATGCAGTGCGGGTACCGAAATAGGTGGAACCTTGGTACCGAAATAGGTGGAGCCTTGGTACCGGAATAGACTGGGTACCAGATTGCACCATAGTTGTAGTACCGGAATAGTGAGGTACCATATCAATCTTCTTAAGAGTAAAAGTGATTAGTATCATACACAATCAAGCATTTAATCGAATTAACTCAAGAAAACTAAACAAATCATGCCTTAATCATAAGTTACCCCTCTATGCACATGGACAAGGTCATCAAGTGGATTTGTGGAGGAAACAATAAATTATATACACATAGAATAGGTAAAATAGGCTCATATAGAGGGTAATATAGAGTAATAAAGGTGTCAAAATGGAGACTCAACATTCCCCCATGCTTAAGTCATTGCATGTCCTCATGCAACAATGATCTTCAAAATTTCAAAATTGATAATACTCCTCACTCGATCAAGCATTCCCCGAAGTTTTAGCTTTCTTCAACTCCTACTATACAATATAAACTCCCTAGCATATGATTTACACTTATTACCCATGGCAAAGTATTTATGATGGAAAATTGGATTCATGAGTAATAGATTATATATGTTAGTGATTTGATATTAAGTCTTAAATTTTTTTTTGTGGATCATAGTTAGGAGAAAGGGTTGGTTGTGACTCCAATATGATTATATAATAGTGGCCAAGAGTTTTGATAATTAATTTGACTAATAGCCCCCCTGGCTAGATTACCTTTAAAATAAAAGTGATATAAGCATAGTTTAGATCTCATCTGAAGAGAGGAACACATAAAAGAATACATCCCAAGATGATTAACTTGTTTCTTATCCAAGTTTTTAGAGATGAATCTCTTCTTCCTTAGGTAAGGTGAATTACATATACTAAGGGTCCCACTTCTCATGAAAACCTATTTATTTTAAAGATAGAACTCTAAAGTGGATACTTGAAGGTTCTCAAGAACATCATCCGAGAGATATAAAGGTCATCTCCTAGCCTTGATTTGATAATGATTGTTTAAGAATGAGACCCAAGGTTTTTTGTTCAGTTTTAGGTGTGCCACTTTATGTTTTTCAAATCCCTTTACCCGACATATCCCTACTACCAGCAAGCCTGCTCAGTACCCCAACGAGTTTACCTTAGTACCATACAAGCATGGCCTTGCTGCCAACAGGTCTGTTCAATACCTCAGTGGGTTTACTTGTACTTCCTAATACTTCCTTTTTATTATATTACTCAAAAGATTTAGAATGATGTATACTGTTCATTGACAGTTTTAGAATATAAGGAAGGAAGGTGGTACGAGAGTGTTTTAGAATTATTAGGCACATAATTAACTACTTGCAATTATCCCAAGGGTGACACCATCCACATTAGAGTTAAATCTCATATATTCGATGTATAATGGAGCATCTCAGATAATGACTAAGAGGTCCTTCTAGTTAATCTTATTAGGGTTCTCATGAAAGTTCATTGATTTTTTGCAAGGGCAGTCCACCACTTGAGGTTTTCATCAATACCTCCTAAGAAAAACTTGTAAAGATAAACTTGGATAAGAACTTGTTGAATCAACTAGGTTAGTATTATACATAATGGTGTCACCCCTTTTCAATGGACATTTCAATTAGCAATCACTTTTTCAAAATGATAAGGTAATAAGACAAGTGCACCCATTATGTGAAAATATCTTCATAAAGGATATCAAGGATGATTCATTTAGGGGCGAGTGTAGAAATGTAGGGGGAAGATGTACATGAGAGTAAAGAAAAATTCAACACAAGACTTAAATGATCCTTGATAGAAAGACCATGAAAATATTAGCCCATACCTCCAATTACCTGAAGTGAAAACAATGTTAAGCATATGAAAAAGATCATATCACTTTGGCATCAGTACCCGATAAGTAATCGAGTAGGTTTCTGAAGTACCAAAACATATAGTACTAGTACAGGATGGTACCAGAACAAAATTTTGCAGTACCATAATAGAATTCCGTAGTATCGAAACACAATTCTATAGTACCAGAATAGTGCAGGGGGCAGAAACAGAGTGACATGATGGATGATTTCTATATGAGGAGATGTATAAGAGGACCTATATAATTTCATGGTAGGGAGCATGCAATAATTGAGGACAGGAGGATGTATGAGAGTAACCACATGTTTAATACATAGTTAGTCTAATTCTTTAATAAAACAAAAAAATGTTGAGTTTGTACCTCCTATTAATTGAAGCATTTAAATTGAGCAACAAAAAATTTGAATATAGGGTAAGGACTACCAACACCTCATTACCAGTACTAGATAAACTTAGTACCAGATAAATGCAAATTTCATTTTTCCCAGTACCAGAATAGCACATGCCTTCTTCTTTAGTATCAGATGAGCACAAAGCCTCTCCTACAGTACTAGATGAACACATATTTTTTTTCCTAGTACCGGATGAATGCAGACCTTCTCTCATAGTACCAAATGAACACATATTTTTTCCCAGTACCAGATGAACACATATTTTTTTATCTAGTACTGAACCATCACAATATGGTATTCCGGTACTCAAAGGGAATTTGGACAAGGTATTCGGGGGTAGTGCTTTGTAGTTTGGAACTTTGTAGGCTTCCCTTTATAGAAGTTGTTGGTGTTTTTGCAAACTGTAATTTGTAGAATTCTCCTTGTGGCTGGTATACTCTGAGTATCAAGATGTAGAAGATGCTAGTAATCACTGTTGTTGTAGGAAGAAACATATGAATTTGTTGAAGTATCATGCTAGAAAAACACTGCTTCTGTTTCCACTTCCATTTTATTAAAAAATAAACCTAACTACTATTGTCTCATCAACCACTCCCCCATGCTTGAGGTTTTTCATGGCCTCATGAAAACAATGTGAGATGCTAAAAAAATATGATTCTCAGGGGATCATGAAGATCTATAAAAAACAAACCAATAGAACTAATTAAAACTAGATTTTTATTCATGCTTACAAATAGAAAATTTATGGAAAATGTCAAAAGTTGCATTATTAGCTATGAATAAAATAGTTTGGAATTAACATTCGGTTTCAAATTCTATTAAAAATATCACTTAATTGATCGTCCTTGTGAAATAGGGGTCTTAAAATAAATAGGTAATTATAAAGCACAAATGCATCATTTTTAACAACTTAAGGAAAAAGAAGAATTTTGAAGAAATAGGTCATGAAGCAGTCCCTTAAGTGTTATCTTCCATTGACAAGGATGCCTTATCTTCTTTTGAAAATCTTCCAGTATTATGTGTGCATTCATAGGATGAAGAGCTTACCTTCTCATAAAATTCCAAAAAAAAGTATCATAACTTTTAGAAAAAAACTACTATAAGAACGAAAGATCTTAAACTGACTTCTTTATTAGCTTTTGACATTCCCATTTATGAAAAGTATGAAATATATGTTGCATTTTACTTACGTGCAACATTTATTTATTTATTTACGTATCCTACTCTAATTGAACAAAAGAAAATGTTCTTCAAGTATAGGAATACTTCCAGTGAATCTATGTGCGTAACAGGGTTAGAAATATATCTAGACTCGAGTTTAAAAGATAAATTTTAATGCATACCGGAGTATGAAGGACCAACTGCTATGATGATGAGATCAAGCAATAGTGAAGAATAAAAGAGTGGTGTGACCTAATAACTAATTGAAACCATATTTCAATAGGATGACTATATTCGTGTTTCCCTTCTTTGTTTAGGTCACACAACATGTCCCCCTTTTCCATGCTACACTGAGTATCTTCTTCAATATGATTGGTCTTTGGAAAACATACAAGATCTATTGAGAGGCATGCTAATAAGTCCTCAATATCAAGTTCCCATGATTTCTCTCCCTCAAATTCTTTCCATGGTTCTTTACTCTCCTCAACAAATTGGCATGAGGAATCCGATGGGACTTCTAAATCTTCTAGTGGAGAGACAACTAAATTCTTGATTGCTGTCAAGATATGGTCTTCCTGAGAGGTGGATATCCCAACTGCTACTAGAATCTGGAAAAGTTCTTGGAGGAACATTCTTCAATCTCTTGATCATCCTTGAATTACTCAAGATGGTTGATGATCCCTGTTTTGCAACGCAAATTAGTACTCGGGGGTTCTTACAATGCCCCAAACATGATTTATTATAAAAAATATGAATTTTAAAACTAAGAAATTAAAACTATTTGCAAAAAATAAAACACACCAAACTTGAACTCCTTGCATTACTGGGACCCTATTGTCACTGGGTTATTGATTTGCACAAGTTATCTCATCATAAATAAAACTAAATTTTCATAAAAGAAGGAAAAACACACTTGCATTAAAATAAGAGAGGACAACCTAACTTTGGAGAAACCCCACCAAAGTGGATGTGTGGGATCTTCCCTCACGTCTTACCATATTCTCTCCACTCTTAGGTCATCCATAAAACCAATCCAAAACCATTAAAGTAATCTGATTCAAATACTACCTATTACCGTTTACAAGTCTCCAACAATGCTGCCAAAATGTTGGTGCAATTATATGCATAATATATTACCAAACATAAATTATCGACCGAGATTTGTAATAAGTAGATTTGATGCACTATATGTGCCGACAATAGGTATTTTATCTACGTCTCATGAATATATCATAAAGAAGAGACATTCGAAACTCAACACTCCGTTTTCACACTTCAAAGACAACACTCTCTACACATGCAATTCAAAATTCAAAAAACAAAACTCATAAACAAGCATATGATCTAAATCTCTTTCTCAGGTGATGGACCTATTCATTAATGGCACATGAAAGGAAAATATGAACTTTGATTCTATCTCCTAGAGAAAATAAAATAACATCAATTAACACGTTGTGCATTCACAATAGTCCATTATAGGTGCATGTTGGGTGAGAGATGGAGGTCTTGATTGTGCATGTGTTAGAAAGGTGTAAACTAATAAATTATGGAAAAGAAAGCTAAGTTTAGTGGGATTCTCTATTAAGGCTCATGTATGGTTAAAGATGGAGATCCAACTATTCATGCACTGCCACACTTTGCAACAAATTCTAATAGTGAAATCAAAACAAAATAACAGGTACATGAAATGAAAATCTACACTAATAATTTACAATGATCTTACCAAGATGGATTGGTGGCCCTTGCCAATGCCAACATGGAAGCTTTTAGATCAACATATGCTAACTTCTAAAAGACACACAAGATCATTGAATTCGAACTTGCATTAATCTTCAACAAGTAGGTTTACAAAACTAGTCTTTTCCTAAATCCAATCTGCATCATAACAACTCCTCCCACTTGGATCTATGAGGTCTTATTTATACATAAAATCCATGGAGGAATGGATGAAACTGAATCCCCAAACTAAGAAAACAATTTTCACAATTTTAGGATAAATCCCATAGATCTGTGTTTTTTTATCAATTTGGGCATATTCGAGTTAGGGATGCACCAATACCTCCTAGACCAATTCTAATTTTAAAAACCTTCTCGCTACTTACTCAATTTTTCATATTCTAGACAAAACCCATATCTTTGAATTTCTAGATCTAATACCATATGCACGAAAATCGAGGCAAAATTTGGCAGTTTGAGATTTTTGCTAATTTTAGAATAATCATTCCCCTTGAGTTGGAGGTCCACACGTACGATCTGGGTGAATTATAACTAACTTTTCCACATGTAAACATCATTCCGTAGAAAACCCATATGCCTGATTTTCTTCTAGAAGCATTCCAAAATTCTGAATTATGTCTAGTACCAGAATGTTGCAGACTAGGTTTTAGTACCAAATCAACATAGTCACGACCATGAGTACTGGATCAGGTGAAAAGGAAATATCGGATCAGGTGCAAGACTGGTACCGGATGCAGTGCTAAATGTGTTGGTACCGTATGCAATGGGGTGCAGGTACCAGAATAGATGGAACCTTGGTACTGTAATAGGTGGAGCCTTGGTA
This sequence comes from Picea engelmannii, assembly GCA_009831015.1. NCBI lineage: Eukaryota > Viridiplantae > Streptophyta > Pinopsida > Pinales > Pinaceae > Picea > Picea engelmannii. The sequence goes on from ML779663.1 coordinate 255,239, forward strand.
CCGGAATAGACTGGGTACCAGATCATGCCATAGTTGTAGTACCAGAATAGTCAAGTAGCAGATAAAGATGCTTAAGGTTCAAAGTGATTAGTATCATACATAATCAAGCATTTAATTGAATTAACTCAAGAAAACTAAACAAATCATGCCTTAATCATAAGTTACTCCTCTATGCACATGGACAAGGTCATCAAGTGGATTTGTGGAGGAAACAATCAATTATATACACATAGCATAGGTAAAATAGGCTCAGATAGAGGGTAATATAGAGTAATAAAGGTGTCAAAATGGAGACTCAACACCCACTGCTGAGAGTGATGAGAAGCGGGGTCTAAGGCTAGGAGGTTCATGGAAGGTCTACATGCAGTTGATGAACTTAAATTAAAAGATAAGTATCATTTATGTTCTTAATGTTAAATGATGTGAATCGATGTATGTATGGTATTTATTTGAATTTCCTATGTTGGTTGCATGTATGAATTACTATTAATTCCTCATGATTCTGTGTTGTAGAGGAATATCTATGTAGTCTACCTAAATTTGCATTAGAATTAGATATATATAAATAAATTGGTATTAGAGTTTTGAAAGCATGTTTATGGAGTAGAGTTTCCCGGGCCTAGGTGTTCGGGGATGTTACAAATTGGTATCAGAGAAGAAATGAAAATATACATTTCAGGTTGGTTTTGAATGACGTTCTCTGACTTGGGTGGCTGGGGATGTTACAAATTGGTATTAGATCCCATAGTTTCAACACCGAGCCTGAATGGGTTGTATAAGTGGTTATTGGAACCAAAGTTCATAGGGAGTTATTGTAAAATGGAAAAATCCAAGTTTCAGAGTCTTCTTGAGGGGCAAAGGAGGATCAAGGGAACACCTTGGTTATGTTTAGAAGCTTAGGAGGTATAGTGGTTCAAGGAAATTTGCAGAGAAAGGAAACCACATCAGTTATGGTATTGGGCCACAAAGTTTAAAATTGGGTCATAGGATCTGTTCTGGAGAAGGTAGACCCTTCCCAACCATTATATCTAGTAAAGGAGAAGGGTTGTTAAGCACCAAAGTCCTTAAGTACTTCGTCTCTTTGGAGATTTGAAGTTCCTTATCGTGAATGAGGAAAAAGAGCTGAAGATCCAAAGTCCTGGAGTGGATCTACACCATAGATCATAGGGAGAAGTGCTTAGCCATTGGATGAGGCCCAAGATAGTTCAAATTTGTTAGATCAAGCCAATACTAGGAGGTAAGGCACAGTGGATAATATCATATCCTAACTGTCAGATCTATGTGCTAGTCAATGTGAGTTGTAGATCTCACAACACTTTGGAGGCTTGGGACTACAGGAGAAGTGAGTCCTTAAGCTGCCAAGAGGAAAATATCTCGACCTCTAGAGTTAATATGAACCATTTGTGTTCAGGGAGATGTGTCTGAGGATTAAGTATGTTTGGAGTTTCGAGGGTTTGAGGGTCATGTGGTGTTTAGCACCAAAATCCTCTGAAGTCCCGAAGTCCGGAGTTATATAGACTGTCCAACTAGTGGAGACACGTGTCTATAGATCAGCCTATTCGGGAATTTGACATTTAGGGAATTATGGTGTAGTGTGGATAAGTCTCTCGAAGCCCTAATTCCTGAAGTCTAGAACCAATATGGATCATCCATTATCTGAGACACATGTCAGCGGATTATGAATTATTCAAAAATTGAGAGTTCGAGAGTTTTGGGGTGTTCAGATGTGAAATCCTCCAAAGTCCTGGAGCCCCGAATCTCTGAAGCTCTCGAGTTAATTCAGACAGTTCATTAACAGAGACACATGTATGAAGATAATCTTGTTTTGGAGTTCAACATTTGGGAGAAATGGAGTGTACTGATATGAATTACCTTGAAGTCTCGAAGTCTGGAGTTAATCCAAATTGTTCATTAATAGAGACATGTGTCCATAGATCAGTTTGTTCGGGAGTTCGACATTCGAGAGAAAAGAAGTGCGCTAAGGTGAAATATCACAAAGTCCCAAAGTGACGTGGATTTCTAACGTCACCTCACATGACGTGGACACATGGGATGCATGTTACGTGTCAATGAGTTATGTACCTTTCGAAGATGGATATTTCTAGTTGGAATGTGACACGTGTCACCCATCTGATTGGGCCACATGTCCACTTCTAGTATTCCACCATGTGGAAATCCTCTGAAGCATGGATGGTGGGGCTCCTGATGGTTGCACAAAGCAATTAAACTTGGTGAATAATTTAACTAGATTGGGCCCACAAGAACTTGGTCACGATCCATCAAGATTGATGGTCGGGAGGCATTGCGGAGATCGAACTTGCATGGGAGATAATTTTGTGCGGTGGTCCCACAATCCAAACCATGGTTTTTCGTAGAGGGGTACATGTCAACATCGAGAAGATTTCATAAATATCGATGGGTTACTCCAAAACCTCTGACCCATGTCTCCACAATTTGAAAAAGCATAAAGTGTTGATGTGACATTTCATTGTGTGTTATTCTAGAACACGGGAATTGTTGGATCATGGTTGTGGGGATAGGATGGTAAGAGAATGTGCACTAGATCCTGTAGTCTAGAGACTTGGAACTCCAAAGGAACATGGTCAATATTAGTCAAGTATGAAGACTCCCGAAGCTCCGAAGAGAAGAGTAAATCCTCACCTTTGATCGGTTGGGGATAGACATCAGTAGATATGGTAGTTCGAAGATTTGGAACTCCGAAGGATCCCAAGGTTTAAGTAGTTGAGGTCAAGGACTCTCGAAGGCCCAAAGTCTAGATTCCATATCGAATATTGATGACAGAGGATACATGGTGGCATATGCAACAGTCCAGAGACTGGGACCTTCGAAATATTCAAGAGTATGGACAGTCTGGAACTCCTGAAGCCCGGAGTTCTATAACAAATCTTAGTCGTTGCCCGTTGAGGAGTTTTGGATTGTAGATCCACCCCACTTCGTGAGTTCACCAATTCCAAACCTCGGGGAATTGGACTTTTGGGGTTGTGAAAAAATTATGGATCCCAAAGCTCTAGAGCATCGAAGTGATTAAGCCCCAAAGAGCCACCTGTTCAGTACTTCATCAGTTCGACGTTCAAGAGAAGCACAAGGTAGAGAGGTAGAAACCTCTGAAGCTTGAAGTTTTGGATCTCAGAAGTTCCCAAGGCTTTGGATAAGTGCCTGTCTATTGGTGCTTGGTCACAATTCGAGGTCACATGTGAATTGAGGGTTGAAGAAAAGGGGCTAATGCTCGAAAACTATTTTAATGAGAGATAAATTTCAGACAACCATAACTCTCTAGTCAAGGCTCAAAATTGAGCAAGGAATCAGTCATTAGAAAGGTATTGCACAACATAACATAGTTGTTCACCCAGAAAACATGACTGATTAGAAAATTACTTAGAAAATAAGGGGAAACAAGTCTTATCTTTTGTTGAACCAAAATGGTTCGTGTTTTTTAATAAATTGTTGAGACAGTTAGCTTGACAAGGTTCTGTTGGCTACACATTTTTGCAAAGTTAACAGCTAAAAATGAAGAACAAAATCATCACAGAGTGCAGATATATGGAGGATGCATAAGAGGCTTATATTCAGGAAGATGAGGTTAGAGGAATGGATGTCCACTTGGGAGTTTAAGGAACGAACTCCAATGGGCATGGAGAAGTAAAGGATGAGGACATAAATATGGTTGAGACCCTCAGAAAATTGCAGACAGATGTCCATAGTCATAAGGTTGATAATTAAAGGATTATGAAAGCCGAGGAGGAATAGAAAGAATTCAACATGAATTTAATACATATCCTGGAAATAATTGAAAATAAGTTGGATAAGGAAAGTGGCTATAGCAAATCAAGAAGCCATAGCACCCCTGATGAAAAAGGAAGGTCAAGAAGTGGTAGCAGACACCACCATCACTCTCAAGGACAATCCAAAAGGAGATAACATAGAATCTCAAGTCCATATCCTGTTAGGAAACATAGGAGGTCTGGAGTGGAACAAATGAAAGGAAAAATGAATAAGATCAAGCCTCCTACTTTTGATGGTGACCACAAGAAGGATGAAGATGCTGAGACTTGGATGCTAGGCAGGAGGAAGTACTTCTAATTTCATATTTATTCTTCTCATATAGAATGGTTAGTTACAATTTATTAGCTGAAAGGAAAATCATCCATGTGGTGGGATCATCTTGTGCAGGTGATCCAGGTGGATATTGGTTGCCACCCACCTTTTCCAAATGGCTCAAAACAGTTTTCTGGCTATTTGGCCAATTTACTATTTTTAGCAGGTTTTAACTTCCGGGGCCATTTTGAGGGTCCAAATGAAGGTTTATCGAGATCGAGGTTCTCAAAGATAGCCGAAGGCATAATTGAGCCCCCAAAATTAATATCCTCGATGATACCTTTCCAACGAGCTATCACACGCCTAAAACGGAGATCATATGCAAAAGTTACGACCCCGGGAAGTTGATGTACTAACTTACCCAAACGGGGCCCACATGACTTTTTGCGCTTCATCTCCTAGGGTTAGGTTTTTTGATGTCTAGGACTTTTGGCATTCCCGTATATTGTGAAAAGGCCTTCCGAGCCTCATTGTAATCATCTTCTTGCGAATGCGAGTAGCCGTCACATCTCTTCTTATAGATAAGCTGCCACCATTCTAGCGAGTCTTCCACTCTGTATTTTTACAGTCTTTGTACATTTCTTTCATTAATAGAAATCATGTATTACTATATATCTATGTTTATGGTTGCATATTCAATATATTTATTTTATATTATTGAATATCTGCGATATCTCTGTGCATTTCTTTATTATATCTCCGATCTCATTTCGTGCTGAAAATAATCCGGATCATTGGTATCAGAGCAGGTTGCTCTTGATCATTTTTTCAGTGCATGTCCCCGACGAGGTCCGAGTATAGAAAGTTGGGTCTCAATCTTGTCTCTCTCAAGGACAATCACTCTCGCACACCCAAGAAACCCTCAATGGCGGAAGAAAAGAAAAATGATGGAGCAGACGATCCTATCAATCTGTTGCTTGAGCAAGCTCTCAAGCGACAGAGGGACGAAATGATGGAGAATTTTGCCCACATCCTTCAACGCATGCCAATAGCATCAGATGCATATTCATCAAGCAACCACTTTGGAGGCACCTCGCCTTTCAAGGTACATGTTAATTTTGATATTCCCATTTTTGAAGGTCAAATAGATGCAGATGCCCTAGATAAATGGTTAAATCTACTAGAAGGTTATTTCTCTATTCATAATTTTTTAGACAAGGAAAAGATCACCTTCACACTCCTTAAGGCTCTCCCCCATGTCAAACATTGGTGGGAAACTTACTGGGGGCAGAGTTCCATAGAGGATTCTAGAATATATGGGGTCGAGCCCACTTGGGAATTTTTTGTGGATGCAGTAAAGGAACAGTACTACCCTATTGGCAACTATGAGGACCAGTACATGAGATGGACCACACTACGACAAGAGAAGGGCCAATCAGTTCTGGATTTCAAGAATAGCTTCCATACCTTGTGCACGAAGATGGGTATCAAAGACTCTGAATGACATTTGGTTCCGAAATACCATGGGTCTCTACATAGATACATCCAAACTGAAATGGATTTTCTGGGCATCTCATCACTCAGTGCTGCCTATCGATATGTTGTTAAAATCGAGCAGAAATTTAAGAACCAGAACAAACGGGAGTTCAGGTCTACAAATCCACAACAACCAAAGTATGACAAAGACAACCCTAACAAATAGTCTCCCGAAAACCAGTCCAAGCCACAGGAAAAGAAGGGTCACGGGAAGACAAAGAAAGACACCAAAAAATGGTGCAATTTCCACAAAAGCCCCTGGCACAACACCGATGAATGTTTCTCAAAACAGTCATTGGTGGCTGAGATGAAAGATAAGGAGCTGAACCCTGATTCTGAAAATAATGGTAAAAGATAGATCATCGACGCAGACCCCACTGCTATTGTCGTGACTGCAACAATTTAACTACAAGAACCAATAGATCCAGAAGAGGGGGAGTGCCTTTTTCATTCACAGATGTGGGTGAAGGGGACTGCGATGCATTTTATTGTTGATAGTGGAAGCTAGAAGAACCTCATCTCAGTAGAGGTCGTCAAACAGTTGGGATTGTCGACAACACCACACCCGCAACCATATAGCATTGGGTGGCTTCACCAAGGACGAGATCTTCATGTCAGCCAGCAGTGTCGATTGTCATACGGCATCCAACCCTTCAAGGATGAGGTATTATGTGATGTTTCCCCACTAGATGTCTGTGATGTTCTCTTGGACCAGCCATATATGTGGAAACGCCATGCTATCTATGAGTCTCGACCCTGTAGTGTCATTATTACTCTAGGGGTTCATCTCTATAGGATACCAGAGGTAGTTCCAACTACTGCCCCACCTAAACAGTGCTGCAAGGTAGTATCTCATACTACAAAATTCATCTTCTCCACAATCTGTTCAAAGGGTGAACAGAAGGATACTGCAGCCACCACAGCTTCGGCCAAAGCACCTTCTATCCAACAGAAGTAGGTCGACAAGGTTGCAACAAAGCACGAAGATTCCTTCTGCACATAGTCATCTAAAATAGCCAGACTGGTTAAAAAGGTCCAAACCTTCTAGCCACAGGTTCGTGACAGATTTCCACAAACTAAGCAGTGTGACTTCTCCAGCAAGACAAGTAGCTCACCAAGATTCAGATTCAACAAATGCTTTTCCCTCTCCCCCGGGAACTCAACGCAATGGATAACATTGATTCCTAAGGAGGGAGGATTGATCCAGATGGATATCGGTGGCCACCCACCTTTTCCAAATGGCTCAAAACAATTTTCTGGCCATTTTGGCAATTTACTATTTTTAGCAGGTTTTAACTTCCGGGGCCATTTTGAGGGTCCAAATGAATATTTTTTGAGATAGAGGTTCTCAATGATATCCAAAGGCATAATTTATCCCCCAAAATGAATCTCCTTGACAATACCTTTCCAATGAGCTATCACATGCCTAAAATGGAGATCGTATGCAAAAGTTATGACCCCAGGAAGTTGATGTACTAACTTACCCAAATGGGGCCCACATGACTTTTGGTGCTTCATCTCCTAGGGTTAGGTTTTTGGATGTCTAGGAATTTTGTAATTCCCATCTATTGTAAAAAGGCCTTCCAAACCTCATTGTAATCATCTTCTTGCGAATGCAAGTAGCCTTCACATCTCTTCTCAGAGATAAGCTGCCACCATTCTACCGAGTCTTCCACTCTGTATTTTTACAGTCTCTGTACATTTCTTTCATTAATAGAAATTGTGTATTACTGTGTTTCTGTGTTTATGGTTGCATCTTCGATACATTTATGTTATATTATTGAATATCTGCGATATCTCTGTGCATTTATTTATTATATCTCCAATCTCATTTCGTGCCGAAAATAATCCGAATCAGCAGGTGAAACACATTAAAGAGAAGAATGTAACTTGGAAGGAATTCAAGAAGCATTTTGAAAATAAATACTTGACCAAGAAGTATTATGACAAAAATATGAAAGAGTTCTTTGAACTCAAATTGGGTAGCATGATCATTGATGAGTATGAAAGGAGATTCTTAGAATTGTTGAAGTACGTCTCCTTCATCAAGGATGAAATAGTTAATATTTAGAGGTACCTGAGTGGGCTTCCATCTTTCATCAGTGATAAAATTCAATATGATGATCCTAACAATTTGGAGGAATCCATAAGAAGATCCAAGTGCTTATATGATCAACAAAAATGAAGGCCAACTTTCCAGAAGGCTTGGGAGGACATGAAGAAGTTTAGGAGGGATCTGAGGAATAATGGGAGCAAGCCACCATTTTTCAGAAATAGTCCTCAAGGAAATCCATTTTTCAGAGAGCTTAGGATGGTTGAGGTAGGTGGGAAAAGGCTAAGGCGGAACCTATGAAATGTTGGGGTTGTAAACGAGACCATAAGTATAGATATTGTCCTCACAAAAGTGATAAAGCGAGAGTTTTCCACAATGTACATCAAGAAGAAACAATGGAGGGCATGGGCAGAAGTGTACCAAGGATCTATGCATCCCTGGACAATAAGAAAGTAGATTTTCAATCACCCATGATTGAAGTAGAAGGTATGATCAATAACCATGCATTTTCTATTTTAATAGATCCAGGAGATAGTCACAACTATATAGATCCCAAGGTAGTGGAAAATTTGCAATTTCCAAGAAGAAAACATGGGAAATAGTGCCTGGTACAATTGGCTATAGGAGCCAAGAGAAAAGTTGAGTTGGTTAAATCATGTCCAATGGACATGAATGGGCTGAGTACCAAGGCATATTTGAACATCCTACCCTTGGGTTCATATGACTGTCTAATTGGTATGGATTGGTTGGAACAACACCATGCCATCTTAGACTGTCACAACAAGGAATTTACTTGCCTAAATTAGGAAGGGAACCCAAGAACAGTTCAAGGAATTCCTAGGGTAGTTACTATCTTAGAGATATCAACAATGTAGCTAGAAAAGTGTTACAGGAAGGGATGCCAAATATTTGCAACTCATATGAAGGAAAAACCGAAGGATAAGGTGCCAAATATTGAGGATCATGCAGTTTTGAAAGATTTTGAGGGTGTGTTTAAGGAGATTCAAGGACTACCCCCAAAGAGACATATTGATTTCTCTATATATTTGATGCCTGGAGCAACCCTAGTATCAAAGACTCCCTACAGAATGAGCACACTAGAACCGAAGGAGTTACAAATGAAGCTTGAAGAGTCTTTTAAGAAGGGGTATATATGCCCAAGTCCCCAATTTGTTTTGTGAAGAATAAATATGGGATATTGAGATTATGCATTGACTTCAGACTATTGAACAAAGCAACTATAAAGAACAAGTATCCTTTGCCAAGGATTGATGATCTCTTTGATTGGTTAAAGGATGCAAGGATATTTTCAAAGATTGATCTCAAGTCAGGATACCATCAAGGATCATAGATGAAGACATCAACAAGGCGGCCTTTAGGACAAGGTATGTTCATTACGAGTTCACAGTTTTTCCATTTGGGTTATCAAATGAACCAGTTGTTTACATGTGTTTGATGAATGGTGTTTTTCGAGAATACATGAACAAGTTTGTCATTGTATTTTTGGATGACATCCTTGTATATTCCAAGACAAAAGAAGATTATGAGAATAATTTGAGGATGGTATTACAAGTGTTAAGAGAGCATCACTTGTATGCCAAATTGAGCAAGTGCTCATTTTATCAAAACCAAATTCATTATTGACATATCCTATCCAAATAAGGAATAGTAGTGGATCCTGAAAATATTGAGGCCATTAGAGGATGGCCATCATCGAAGAATGTGACAAAATTCAGATCCCTTGTGGGTCTATCTGGCTACTACAAAAGATTCATTGCAGGGCTTTCAAGGATTTCTCACCCAATCACTTTTTTTCAAAGGAAGGGGGTGAAGTTACAATGGACAACAAAATGTGAAAAGATATTTCAACAATTGAAGAACTTGTTAACAAGTGCTCCAATTATGAGAATTGCAGATACTAATGAGGATTTCATGGTTTTCACAGATGCATGCAAAGAAGGACTTGGTGGAGTCCTTAATAAGAATGGTTTAGTGGTATGTTTTGAATCTAGGAAATTGAAAGACCATGAAAGGCTCTATGCCACTCATGATTTGGAGTTGGAAGCCATAGTGCATGCCTTGAAGAAGTGGAGGCACTACCTCATGGGAAAAATATTTGAGTTGAGGATAGACCATAATGGCCTGAAATATTTGTTTGATCAACCAACTTTAAATGCCAGGAAAAATAGATGGTTATAATTCCTATATGAGTATGACTTTGATATCAAGCACATCAAAGGAAAAGAGAGCAAAGTGGATGATGCACTCAGTAGGAGAGTGCATGAGTTACATGCTACAAATATCATCATGCATCAAAATTATCTTAAAGATAGAATGACTAAGGATGAAAAAGCATATTTGCAGTACATGGAGATGGTAACAAAATTACAACAAGGTAAAATGTAGTAGAAGATGAAAGATTATAAATTGGGATATGATGAAATTATCCTGTACAGGAACATAATTTACATACCCAATTCTCATCAAGTGGAGAACATGATCTTGAAATAAATTCATAATGTGCCTTATGTTGGGCACCCTGGATATCAGAAAATAGTGGCAGCAATCAAGAGCCAATACTGTTGGCCAAGTATGAAGAAAGAAATTATTGAGTACATTTCCATATGTATGGAGTGTCAAAGGGTCAACGCTAAGCATATACACCCAACTAGGTTGTTGCAGTCATTACTCATTCCTGAGTTGAAGTGGGAAGTGGTGACAATGGATTTCATCACCAAATTTCCAAGAAAAAGCAAGCATCATGATCCTATGATGGTAGTAGTGGATAAGCTTACCAAGGTTGCCCATTTTATTCCATTGAAGACTACTCACAAGGAAACCGATGCTGTTGATATTTATATGAGGGAAGTGGCTCGATTGCACGGTATTCCCAAGACCATTGTGTCTGACATAGACCCAAATTTCACCTCAAAGTTCTGGAAAGGATTATTCAAAGGTTTCAGAACAAATCTAAACTTCAATACAATTTATCATCTCGAGTCTAATGGGAAAACAAAAAGGGTAAACCAAGTAATAGAGGATATGTTAATAATGTATGTGATGGACAAACCATCAAAGTGGAAATATTATCTACACTTCGTAGAGTTTTCTTACAACAATGGGTATAAAGCATATCTGAAGATGAGCCCATTTGAAGAACTTTATGGAAGAAAACGAAACATACCAATAAGTTGGGACAACCCAACTGATAGAGAAGTGGTTGGGCCAGAGTTTCTGAGAGAAATGGAAGAGAAAATGTTGAGAATTAAATAGAATTTAAAGGCTTCCCAAGACAGGAAAAAAAACTATGCTATAAAGGGAAGAACTCACAGGGAGTTTAAAGTGGGTGATCATGTATTCTTGAAAGTGAAGGCCAATAGAAGTTCCCTAAAGTTGGGAAACTGTTCCAAGTTGGTAACTAGATATTGTGGGCCATTTGAAATCCTAGAGAGGATTGGACCAGTACCTTACATGCTTGCATTGCCTACATTTATGTCTATTCATAATGTATTCCATGTATCATTTCTCAAGAAGTATATACATAATGCTAATCATGTGATTGATTGGAATGTGATTCAAGTGGAACAAGAAGGAGATTTTCAAGTGTATCTGGTGCACATACTGGACCGGAAGATCAAGCAGCTCCAGAATTGAGCCATAGAACTTGTAAAGTTCCAAGGGACATGGTACAGTCCTCAGGATGAAACTTGGGAACATGAATATTTTATGCGGGCATAATACCCACGTCATTTTGAATATTTTGAAAATCTTGTTGATATGGTGTAAAATAATTGCACTAAGGACAGTGAAAAAATAAGTGGAGGGGATTGTAATACCCCAAGACCAAGCCCCAATGTAATCATGACTTGTAAACATGTCTTATAGGATGGTGAGCCAAGTGATGATTAGCTAGGAGGCTTATGTGATAATTGGGCCGGAGAGCCTGGATGCTAAGGCCAAGAGCCTGTTTTGTATATGTAAATATTCAAAATCATTAATATAAATGCATCGTTGCGTGTAGACCAACCATGATAAATGAGAATGGGGGACTAAGATTCACTAGTTAGGGAAAGGGAGGGGGCTAGGAGGCTAAGAACGGGGGTTAATATTAGGGGCTTGCCTCCAAGATGAATATTATAATATATTCCTAACAAAACTAAGGTGTGGAAATACCCTTTTATCCTAAGTCTGTTGGGAAGGGAATGAATCCCAAATGTTGAGGAAATGCGCTCCTGGAGAGCCATGTGTCATTCCAGGCACATGAAAATATATTGAGAGAACTCATTTTTTTTGGGACCTCTTCCCCCATTCACGCAGGCACTCAACACTCATGAACTGAGTATGCACGCCATCATCCATTGCTTACCATCATTCAACCCTCTGCCTAGGGGAGATCTTTTTCATCATTAACCTATGATCTTACATGCACTGGTATCTTTGATGAAACCGTACCATGCGTCTTACCTAACACAAATTTTGTTGTCGCCTTCACCTGTGCCAACCTAAATTCTGTTGATTCCATCACCTTGCCCATGTAATTTAGGAGTTGGATAGAAGAAGCAGGTTTTCAAGCCTATGGACTGAAGAGGTGGGTTTCATGCCCATGGATTGAAGAATCAGGTTGTTAGGATTGTGAGAAACTCTCTCTAGGTGAGAGAGGTTGTTGGGGAATTGAGTTCTCCTGGAGGGAGTCCAACAAAAAATACATAGCTTTGAGAATTCATGTCATGCCTATTGTTGAAGCTCTAGAAGGGAGGTGGAGCGGTCGATGGACTATGTGACAGTGAAGGTGTATACTCCTGGGGTGGGACATGCATGTGGGGAATGATAGTCTGTGAGATGTGTGCGTAAGTTGGTTCCTTGGAGGAAACCATTCCTGTTGTACTATGTGACTTCTTGTAGCCTCAACCTAGCCTAGGAATCCCTTTTCCTGGGTGGAATTCAGTCTCAGCTTGGGGTTGACCCACTACTGAGAGTGATGAGAAGTGGGGTCTAAGGCCGAGAGGTTCATGAAAGGTCTGCATGCAGTTGGTGAACTTAAATTAAAAGATAAGTATCGTTTATGTGCTTAATGTTAAATGATGTGAATTGATGTATGCATGTTATTTATTTGAATTGTCTATCTTGGCTACATGTATAAATTACTGTTAATTCCTCATGATTCTATGTTGTAGAAGAATATCTATGAAGTCTGTTTAAATTTGCATTAGAATTAGATATATATATAAATAAAATGGTATCATAGTTTTGAAAGTGTGTTTATGGAGTAGTGTTGCCTGAGACTGGGTGGCCAAGGACGTTACAAATTGGTATCAAAGAAGAAAAGAAAAGATACATTTCAGGTTTTTTTGGAGTGATGTGCTCCAGCCTAGGTGGTCGGGGACAATACATTGGAAATAATTTTTCTCTTGTTGTTCTTATCTCGGGAAGGTTATCTAACAAATTCCATGGAAGTTACCATGGAGATGTACGTGTTCCATGAAGGTTACCATGGAAGCAGGTCACCGGGGATAGCTATGAGAGGGAGCTATAGTGACAGTTGAAGAAGAAAACATATTAGATAGCCTTCAGTTTCAGAGAAATAAAGAAACCTAGACCATATTCAAGTTACGTGGAATTGTTATGTGATATAATTGATGTTGGGCCTATCTATTATGAAGAGGATACAAAGAAGAAAGTATGGAAGGATTCCATGATTGAGGAATACCAATCCATCATTAAGAATGAAGTTTGGGATGCAGTTCTAAGAATTAAAGAGAAATCAGTTGTGAGTTTCAAATGGATCTACAAGATGAAACATTCAACAAATGACAATATTGAGAAATATAAGGAAAGATTTGTGGTCTATGGTTTCTCCAAGAAATAAGGAATATATTATGAGGAGACATTTTATCCCTTAGATAGATACAATTTGATTAGAAATACACTTGTGATAGTTGCAATAATGAAATGCAAGATACATCATATGGATGCAAAGACATATTTTCTGAATGGTGTAGTGGAAGAGGAAGTGTACGTGGAGCATCCACAAGGATTCAAGACACATGACAGGAAGACACATGTGTGCATATTGAAGAAATCCTTGTATGGATTGAAACAAGCACCCAGGGCATGGTATGATAGAATTGACATCTTTTATTGAGCTTGGGTTTTACCAAGAGTAAAGAATATTCCAACCTTTACTACAAGGTTGTGGATGGTGTACTAGTGATATTACTATTATATGGATGACTTGTTTCTAACAAGAGATGACAATCTCATCACTAAGAGTAAGAGGAATATTGCTATAGATTTCAAGATGAAAGACCTGGGTATGATGCATTATTTCTTCGTTCTAGAGGTGTGGCATAAACCAGATGAGATTTTCCTTAACCAAGGAAAATATGTGGTAGAAATACTGAAGAGATTCGAAATGATGGATTGTAAATCCATGCTAACACTGAGGGTGATGAACCTAAAGTTATTAAGTGATACTTCTTCAGAGACAATGGATGTCAACACATACAGGAGGATGATTGGTTCATTAATGTATTTGATGAACACTAGGCCAGATAGATTATTTACAGTGAACACTTTCAGTCAGTATATGGTTGAACTAGATGCGTTCACTTGATTGAGACAAAGAACATGTTAATGTACCTAAAGGGTGTGATAGACTTTGGACTCTGATATGTTTTAGATCGTAAGATAAGACTGCAAGACTATGATGATTCATATTGGGATGATAGTTTCATAGATCGGAAGAGAACATCAGGATGTTTCTTTAGTCTGGGGTTAGTTATGATTATGTGGCTCAACAGGAAGATAACTAGTGTGGCACTCAATATAACCGAGGCATAATATATAGAAGCATATTCAACTAGTAGCAAAGTTGTGTGGCTTTGGAAGTTTCTTGCAAGACTATTTGATGATCCATATTTTATGAGCAGAACTAAATGAATACAGATTATTAAAATATTCTTAACACAAAATAACAGAGATACAGTAAAATTGGTTTTCTATTCAATAAGGAAATAAGCCGAAACTGTAAAATGCAGTGAAAAATAGGCTTGATGGAATGGTGGCGGCTTATCTCTGAGAAGAGATGTGATGATTGCGCTCATTCCCAAGAATATGGTTACAATGAAGCTCTAAAGGCCTTTTACAATAAACATGAATTTCAAAAACCCTAGACATCTAAAAACCTAACCCTAGGAGATGAAGTGCCAAAAGTCATGTGGGCCTCGTTTGGGTAAGTTAGTACATCAACTTCCTGGGGTCATAACTTTTTCATACGATCTTCGTTTTATGCGCACGATATCCCATTGGAAAGGTATAACCGAGGAGAATTTTTTTTGACTGGGACTAGGTAGTGGCTTTGGTCTTCTCTTGGGCCCCAAATCCCCAAAAAAATTCGCTTAGGGCCTCAAAACGACCCCAAAAGTTTGGAACCCAAAAAACTAACGAAAAACTACCAAGGTGGAAAACAGTTTTTCGATCTACTGGAATAGGTGGGCAGCCACAAATATCCACCTCGATCAATCCTCCATCCTTAGTAAGGAATTTTCTCCATTGCATTGATTTCCCCCATAAGATGAGGAAATTTATGTTGAATTTGGCCTCGGGTGAGCCACTTGCCTTGGTGTAGGAGCTGCTCTTCTTTGACAATTCAATAAAGCTAGATCCTTTGTTGTCGAGTGCCCTTGATTTGTGTGTCCACAATATGATCACTGGATGCCTATTGCATTCAATCAGGGTTGATCTTTGTTGGTGTCAACTTCTCTTTTATCTCTGAGGTGTCCAATAATGGTGGGAAATATGTCTGAAGGAGTTCCATGTTGAAGACTGGATGCAAACCAAGGAAAGGGGGAATATTGAACTCAAAAGAATTGTCACCCACAACCTTGGTGATGGTTTATGACCCATAACAGAGTGGGATAAGATTCCTATGGGGCCCTGTAAGGCATTCTTTCTGCAAATGCAACCAAACATTTTCGCCCACCTAAAACTTATGTGGTACCCGATGTTGATCATGGCGCTTCTTGCAATTGGCATTAGACTTATGTAGAATATCTTAAACCCGTTGGAAGATGTGCTAGATCTAGTCAATGAACCAAGTGGTTTTGTCAGCTTTTGGTATATGAGGGGACGAGTCAGACGAGGTGGTCTCCAAAGGTAGTGCAACATCCATGGGGCCGAATTGTTGGAATCCCAATCCCACCTGAAAGGGGTTGTGGCCAGTTGAGCTATGCAGGGATCGGTTGTAGCTATCTTGTACATAGGGAAGACTCTCATCCCATGTGTGGGGGTGTTTTTAATTGTACATGAATAGGATATGTGATGCAAGAGCATCCGCAATACATCATACGAACCAGTGCGAGGAGAAAGAGATTGTACAGCTGGACAAGCCAGCAAACCTTTTCGATTTTGAATTTCACCTTGGTACTGTTGCGTCGCCGTTTACTAAAGGCACTCAAAGCCGAGCGCATTTGTAAACATATTGTAGATAAGGAGGCATTAAATAGTTTTAATGTGGGTAGATAGAAAATTAGCTGTAGATTAGACAGTCTTTACTTCCAGGAGAGAAAACGAATATAGGCACCCTCCTTGTGTAATTGATATTATTATTATTCAGCATTAGCATAGAGAAAAGAGGAGCAGAGCAGAGAGCTTGTGAAGAAACTCCATGTACAAACATTGAATTAATAGGAAAGATTTTATTCAATTCCATGGATGTGTTTAGTCTCTTTGTTTTATTGGTATTATGTTGTTTCCTACTTGCTTCCTTTTATGCTTATCTGTTATATGTTGCTTATGTGATTGCGTATCAGGTTCGTAACCTGAGGGAATGAGTTTCAATTGTTTCTCTACTTAGGCCAGGAGATTCCTGCATCGAGTGCAGTTGAATACCTCCGCATAGAGTGCGTCGAGGAGGCTAAGTGGTTAAACTTTTGTTCTCTTTTGCCCAGAGTTGGGGTCGAGTTGTTCGAACCATGCAGGTGAGTGCAGGTTGGATGGGAGTCTCAGTAGCAAGTCTGAGAAGGAAAAGGTTGAGACTGTTGCGGGCATGAGTGCACAGGACCCGGAAGACTTCATCACTGTTGGAAGTGGTTGAAAACCGAGCGCAGGGAGCGCGTTCGAGAAATCTCTGAAGGAGTCAGAGAGAGAGACAAAGCTCAGGAGGGATAATTCCTTATAAGTGTCGAGGAACAGACTCAGGTGGAGCGTGGACTGAATCCATCCTTAGGGGCAGAAGGAGAACTCAGAGAAGGAGAATCGATGGCTGGTGGTCCCCGTGAAGTTTTGCGAAATCCCGAGGACCGTCAGATCGTGCAGGAGTTACGCGGGAGTTAACCCGTGAGTACAGGAAGAGAAGAACCAAGTCCATTGGACTTCGGGGTTTCGGCATTCGGGGATTGATAGGATGAGAGTTTCACACCTCGTGAAATCCCGAGTGGCGATTTCCCGAATCGATCGGAGCCGTTGATCAGAGAAGGGACACGTGGCGCAGGATCCCTGTGGATCGGGTTTCGACATTCGGCATTTCCAGAGTCAAGGGTTCAATCCCTTTGAAATCGCGACTGGCGATTTCCCGAATCGATCGGAGCCATTGGTCGGAGGGAGGACACGTGGCGGAATATCTGGAGGAGTCGGGATTCAGAGTTTTGCAGGGTCTGTGACCTTGTGCATCAGCAGGCGTGAACTCCCGAATTGCGAAATCCCGATTGAACGAGAGGAGGACAGGTGTCATCGGATTTCGGGGTTTCGACGTTCGGGGAATGGCGAGGTAAGAGTTTATGTCCCGTGAAATCGTGAGTTGCGATTTCCCGAATTAACGGGAGCCATCGATCATCGGAGGGACAGGTGGCATCAGATCCCGGATATCGGGGTTTGGCATTTCAGGGTTTTCGACACCAAAAGAAACTTGCACCACAGATTCGCGATCCGCTAAATCCCGAAGAGGACGTGGCAAGGTGGGTCCCCAAGGCAAAGTGGGAGACAGGTGGCAATACACCGGAATTCGCAGGTGAGAGGTTCAAGTCTGCACGAACTATCGAAGTTCGGGGTTCGGGACTTTGTGGTGTCAAGGGTTCATGACATCGCATACTCCGATTTCCCGATAGGGAAAATCCCGAATGGAAGCTGTTGACTGTTGACCATCAGGGATCGGGGTTTTTTTTTGTATGAGAATTGTGTTCATGTGAACCACGAACTCCCGAGTCGCAATATCCCGATTTCCGAAGGGGAAGATAGCTGAAGGAGCCTACTGTGGGTAGTAGACTCCCGAGGGAGTTGAAGAGTGTTGACTCTTCGGGCCCGTGAGAAACAGAAGGTCCTGGTGGAAGCAGCTTGGTCGGTGAGTGGTGGGTTGCGCCAGAGTGGTATCAGAGCAGGAGTACGTTTGCCTTCTGAAGCAGAGATAGAAGAGATATAATGCCGCCCAGGAGAGAAAGGCAGTCACCTGATCGTGAGGACAGGGATGCCCGAAGAAGGGGTAGGCAGGCAGGGAATCCAGAAATGGAGCGTCAAATACGAGATCTCAGGGTGAGACTCGAAGATATGGAGGCCACCCAGAGGCGTGGAGCGGGTGCAGCAGAGTTCAGCGATCCAGAGGTTGAAGAAGAAGCTGGACACGACCAAGAAGAGGTCATCGTAGAAGATGCCTCGACAGAGAGGTTGATCAGAGCCATTTCGAGGATGAGATCGAAGACGAAGATGGATATTCCTGTCTATGAGGGAAATCTAAACGTAGAGGAGCTATTGGATTGGATCCGAGCACTCGACACCTACTTCGATTATGAAGACATCAAAGAGGACAAGAAGGTAAGGCATGCCGTCACGAAGTTGAAGGGACATGCAGCCTTATGGTGGGACAAGCTGCAGGCAGACAGGCGTTCCAAGGGCAAACAGAAGATCAAGAACTGGGATCGAATGATCGCCAAGATGAAGGCGAAGTTCATCCCTAGGGACTACTAGATCACTCTGTTCAGGCGCATGCAGAACCTGAGACAGAAGATGATGACGGTGAAGGAGTACACCGAGGAGTTCTACAGGCTCAACATTCGAGCTGGTCATCGGGAGAGTGATGACGAAAAGGTGGCAAGGTACCTGAATGGTCTCAGGTATGATATTCAAGATGAATTGAGCATGGTTACCATCCGCACAGTTGAGGATACGTACCAGATGGCTTTGAAAGCCGAAGAAAAGCTGAGCCACAAGCAGGGACAGCGAGGGCGAGGCATAAGCCAGCCTAGAGGCAAAGCAGTTGCCCAAGAAAGGACTCAAAAGCCCAAGGAGGATTGGAAGAGACCTCAAGGAAGAGATGAAAGAGGTGGAACCTCACAATAGAGGCAGCAAAATTTTGAGCTAAGGAGACAGCAAACAGGTCAGCAAGGAGATTACGCTGATGCCAATACATTTCCTCATACCCGAGGTAGAGGAAGAGGCAGAGGAGGATTCATCACATGTTTTACATGTGGGAAAGATGGCCACAAAGCTGTGGACTGTCTGGAGAGAAAAATAGACAGAGGAAACACTCATGTTGCGGAGGCGCAGAGGCGTGATGCTGAAGATGAGGACGCTGGAAGTGGGAAGTCACTGACAGTGCATAAAGTTCTCTTGAAACCCGAGAAAGAGATGGAGGACACAGCTCAAAGGTGTAGACTGTTCCAGACGACCTGCAAGACCCAGGGCTGGAAATGCAAGGTTATAGTGGACAGTGGGAGCACAGATAATCTCGTTTCGATCGATATGGTGGAGAAACTGGAGCTGAAAACGAACAAACACCCGAGTCCATACAAGGTGACATGGCTGCAGAAAGGACACCAGGTATGTGTTACGAAACAATGCTTGGTAAATTTTAAAATGGGTGAATATAGAGATGAGATCTTGTGTGATGTCATTCCTATGGATGTCTGTCATGTTTTATTGGGAAGACCATGGCAGTATGATAGACATGTGGTTCATGATGGGAGAATGAACACATACACCTTAGAGAAGGATGGTAAAACACATACATTACTTCCGGGGAAGGATAAGAAGGTGGAGCCGGAAGTGACTAGTACCATACTTCTCATGAGTGGGAAAGAACTTCTCACAGAGCTGGAGAAGGATGAGAATCCACAATTCTTTGTTGTCAGGAAGCCGAGAATTGTCCTGACAAGCACTAGAGTGGACAACTTGCCAGAGGAGATTCAGGAACTTCTTGGAGAGTTCGTTGATATCATCATGGATGAACTACCTCGTTCGTTGCCACCGATGAGAAGTGTGAGTCACCACATTGACCTCATACCCGGAGAAAGTTTTCCAAATAAGGCAGCATACAGGTTGACACCTCAAGAGAACGAGGAAGTCAAAAGGCAGGTACAGGATCTGCAGGACAAGGGACTAGTGAGAGAGAGTCTGAGTCCGTGTGCTGTTCCAACAGTACTGAGTCCAAAGAAGGACGGAGGCTGGAGAATGTGTACAGACTCCAGGGCGATTAATAAGATTACCATCAGATACAGGTTTCCACTGCCGAGAATGGACGACTTGATGGATTTCCTAAGTGGGGCAAATTACTTCTCCAATATTGATCTCAAGAGCGGATATCATCAGATCCAGATGAGAGAGGGAGATGAATGGAAGACAGCATTCAAAACAAACGAGGGTTTGTACGAATGGTTGGTCATGCCGTTTGGGTTGAAAAACGCGCCAAGCACTTTTATGAGACTGATGAATGAAGTCCTACGGGAATTCATTGGCAAGTTTGTTGTTGTATACCTGGATGATATTTTAATTTTCAACAAGACTAGAGCTGAACACTTGAGGCGTTTGGCCATTGTGATGAGAAAGTTACAATAGGAGAAGTTGTTGATCAATTTAAAAAAATGCTCGTTTATGCAGACAGAACTCATATATCTGGGGTTCGTTATTTTGGCAAATGAATTGAAGATGGATCCTGAGAAGGTAAAGGTGATCAGGAATTGGCCATCGCCGAGAAATGTTTTTGAGGTAAGGAGCTTTCACGGTTTGGCAAGATTCTACAGAAAATTCATTCAAAATTTCAGTGGAATCAGTGCCGCCATGATGGACACTGTGAAAAAGTGGCATAAAAATTTTCAGTGGACAGCCGAGGCTGAAAGGAGCTTCAATTTTTTGAAGCGAAGGAAAACTGAGCAGCCAGTGTTAGTGCTGCCTGATTTTCGGAAGACCTTCCAGGTGAAGTGCGACGCTAGTGGGTATGCTGTTGGAGGGGTCTTAAGTCAGGATGACCGACCTGTTGCATATTACAGCGAGAAGCTGGATGATGCAAAGTTGAAGTACTCCACGTACGATAAAGAATTCTATGCCATTATCCAAGCACTGAAAAAGTGGAGGCATTATCTCATACCCAAAGAATTTGTGTTGTACAGTGATAATCATGCACTGCAATTCGTGAGTCAGCAGGAGAAGCTGAATCAAAAGCATGCAAAATGGGTGGAGTATATGCAGAATTTCACCTTTGTCATAAAGCACATTTCAGGGACTGCAAACAAGGTAGCTGACGCCTTGAGTCGAAAGTGTTTGTTGCTGCAGGAATTCAGGGTCAAAACGCTGGGTTTTGAAAACCTGAAAGATATGTATGCAGGTGATGCTGATTTCGGAGAAGCTTATGAAGCAGACGAGAATCCGGTGCTCAGGGATAGGAGCCTGTGGATAGATTTCTTGATACAGGATGGATTTCTATTCAAAGGCAATCAATTGTGCATTCCAGATTGCTCTATGAGAGAGAATTTGGTACGAGAAAAGCACAACGGTGGACTAGAAGGTCATTTCGGGCATGACAAAACATTCGCAAAGCTGAGCGAATCATATTTTTGGCCAGGAATGCATGCAGATGTGAAGAGATTTGTTGACCGATGCAGAATTTGTCAACACGCGAAGGGCAGGAAACAGAACACAGGATTATATCAGCCATTGCCTATACCCGAAAGGCCATGGGAAGCCATTAGCATGGACTTTGTGTTGGGTTTACCGAGAACTCAGTGAGGATTTGATTCCATCTTCGTGGTGGTAGACAGGTTCTCGAAGATGGCACATTTCATACCGTGTCATAAGACAAGCGATGCAACCCACATCGCCAATTTGTTTTTCAAAGAGATCATGAGATTGCATGGATTGCCGAGAAGTATAGTCTCAGATAGGGATACCAAGTTCATAGGTCATTTTTGGAGGACACTATGGAAGAAGTTGGGGACTAACTTAGCATTCAGTTCTGCATACCATCCGCAAACAGATGGGCAGACCGAAGTGGTCAACAGAAGCTTGGGAGATCTGTTGAGAAGCCTGGTGACAGAGCATCACACCAGTTGGGATCAAATCCTACCACAGGCAGAGTTTGCGTACAATGATTCGGTGAATCGAAGTACAGGTAAGAGCCCATTTCAAATTTTGTATGGGACACAGCCGAGAGGAGTGTCTGAACTCAGGGAGCCAGAACAGGC
>ML779663.1:278462-294713 GCA_009831015.1 Picea engelmannii
CCGGAAGACTTCATCACTGTTGGAAGTGGTTGAAAACCGAGCGCAGGGAGCGCGTTCGAGAAATCTCTGAAGGAGTCAGAGAGAGAGACAAAGCTCAGGAGGGATAATTCCTTATAAGTGTCGAGGAACAGACTCAGGTGGAGTGTGGACTGAATCCATCCTTAGGGGAAGAAGGAGAACTCAGAGAAGGAGAATCGATAGCTGGTGGTCCCCGTGAAGTTTCGCGAAATCCTAAGGACCGTCAGATCGTGCAGGAGTTACGCGGGAGTTAACCCGTGAGTACAGGAAGAGAAGAACCAAGTCCATTGTTCTTCGGGGTTTCGGCATTCGGGGATTGATAGGACGAGAGTTTCACACCTCGTGAAATCCCGAGTGGCGATTTCCCGAATCGATCGGAGCCGTTGATCGGAGAAGGGACACGTGGCGCAGGATCCCTGTGGATCGGGTTTTGGCATTCGGCATTCCCAGAGTCAAGGGTTCAATCCCTTTGAAATCGTGACTGGCAATTTCCCGAATCGATCGGAGCCATTGGTCAGAGGGAGGACACGTGGCGGAATATCTGGAGGAGTCGAGATTCGGAGTTTTGCAGGGTCTGTGACCTTGTGCATCAGGAGGCGCGAACTCTTGAATTGTGAAATCCCAATTGAACGAGAGGAGGACAGGTTTCATCGGATTTTGGGGTTTCGGCATTCGGGGAATGGTGAGGTAAGAGTTTATGTCCCGTGAAATCGCGAGTTGCGATTTCCTGAATTAACGGGAGCCATCGATCATCGGAGGGATAGGTGGCATCAGATCCCGGATATCAGGGTTCGACATTTCAGGGTTTTCGATACCAAAAGAAACTTGCACCACGGATTCGCGATCCGTGAAATCCCGAAGAGGACGTGGCAAGGTGGGTCCCCAAGGCAAAGTGGGAGATAGGTGGCAATACACCGGAATTCGCAGGTGAGAGGTTCAAGTCTGCACGTAATATCGGAGTTCGGGGTTCAGGACTTTGTGGTGTCAAGGGTTCATGACATCGCATACTCCAATTTCCCGATAGGGAAAATCCTGAATGGAAGATGTTGACCGTTGACCATCGGGGATCGGGGTTTTGTTTTGTATGAGAATTGTGTTCGCATAAACCACGAACTCCCGAGTCGCGATATCCCGATTTTCAAAGGGGAAGATAGCTGAAGGAGCCTACTGTGGGTAGTGGACTCCCGAGGGAGTTGAAGAGTGTTGACTCTTCGGGCCCGTGAGAAACAGAAGGTCCTAGTGGAAGAAGCTTGCTCGGTGAGGGGCGGGTTGCACCAATATGTATGACCATCTGATTGATGACCTCAATTTGGTAATCTGTCTGGGGGTGGAAGGCAATGGATTTGGTGAGCTTGGTATACAACAATGACCAGAGGCTCTACCAAAATGAACTAAGGAACTGAAATTCATGGTCTGAGATAATGGTTTGTGGTATCCCAAAATGTACCCATACTCGTTCAAAAAAGAGATTGCCAGTGGCTTCTGTTGTGATGTTCTTCTTGCAGGAGGCTAGAATCGCCATCCTGGAAAAGAGATCAACAAACACAAAAACACATTCATTTCCCCTCTTGGTGGATGGGAGGACCGACATGTAGTCCATTGATATGGATTCCCACAACCTATTAGGAGTAGGCACATGGGTGTACAAAACTTGTTTCTTAGTGGTCGGTTTGGAAATAGCGCAGGCAATGCATGACTTGATATACTTGTCAACATCCTGTCGAAGTTTCAACCAGTAGAAATGTTTCTGCAGCATTGCCACTTTATTTTTGATGCCAAAGTGTCCTATCACCCAACATTAGTGAGCTTTCCAAATCAACTTCATGCGCTCACTTGATGGAATGTAGAGATGGCCCAGATGGCATAACAACTCGTCCTAAATATGGAAATTTGTGACCATTGAATTGGCTCGCAACATTTGGTAGGTGATGGATAAGTTAGGGTCTGTATCGTAGAGGTGGGGTCGTCCTAAATGTGGTTTAGAAGTAAAATTTTGTGAACAATTCATATATGGAAAACAAATTCGCGTGAGGTTCCCATCTGGAGAGACAAAGGAAAATGGGATTCTAAAACTGGTGCATAGTGATGTGTTTGGCCCGATTAAAGTGCCTTCACTTGGTGGATCCTTGTATTATGTTTCCTTCATAGATTCTTTCTCCAGGAAGACATGGATATATTTACTGAGGAAGAAATCATATGTTTTTGATATATTTAAGGAGTTTAAAGCTCTTGTGGAAAACCAGACAGAAAGAGGTTTAAAGTGTTGAGGACTGATAATGGTGGTGAATTCTGTGGAAATGAATTTGATCAGTTTTGTAAGAACTATGGCATAGCACACCAAAATACCACATTGATGGATAAGGAAAGGAGCATGCTCAGTGGTGCAAGAATTACACAATAATTATGGGCAGAGGCAGTTGAGACTAGAATATATTTGGTAAATATGTCTCCTTTGTCAGTGCTAGTCAACATGACTCCAAATGAGGTATGGTCTAGTAGGAATCCTTCAGTGGCACATCTCAAAGTATTTGGTTGTGATGAATGTGTGGGTGTTCCCAAGGAAAAAAGGAGCAAGTTGGAAAATAAGGGATTCAAATGTATTTTCATCAGATAGAAAGAAGGGATGAAAGGATATAAGGTATGGGATCCTTCATCAAGGAGAAACTTGTATAGTCGAGATGTGGTATTCAAAGAATTTGAAGGTAAATATGATCTTGAGGAAGTTGTTCAGACTAAGAATAATCCCGATATGGTGCATTTTGAGCTAAGGAATGCAGAAGATAATTCAGATGAGTCGATTGAATCTAAGGAAGAGGTGGAACAACTAACTCCGGTGGTAAGGAGATCAGAAAGAGTAAAGTAACCAGTTGAGAGGTATATTTCAATTGAATTTCATTCTTCATTCGTTCTAACTTCCATAAATGATGAGCCCAAGTTGGTCGGTGACGTAGTCGACTCGGTAGGGAGTAAACTATGGAAGGATGCCATGGTCTAAGGGATGGAATCCTTGTACAAGAATGAGACATGGGATTTAGTCAAGTTACCTAGTGGAAGGAAGCTTGTTGGTAGAAAGTGGGTGTTCAAGAAGAATATGAATGCAACAAGAAAATTCAAGAAGTTCAAAGCTCGATTTGTGGCGAAAGTTTATTCCCAAGTCAAGGGAGTCGACTTCGGTGAGATTTTTTCCTCTATTGTAAAACTAAATTCCATTAGAGTACTAATGTCTTTGTCTACAACATTTTATTTGAATATAGAACAGATGGATGTGAAGAAAATGTTCCTACATGGGAACTTGGAAGAATAAATATACATGAAACAACCTGAAGGATTTGTAGTAAAGGGAAAGAAAGTATTTGTGTGCAAACTCAAAATATCCCTTTATGGTATAAATCAATCACCAAGGATGTTGTACAAAATTTTGACACTTACATCCTTAGTTTGGTATTTGTGAGAAGCAAAGTTGATCACTGCATATATTCCAAGGAAGAAGGTGGGTGTTTCATATATGTAGCTTTGTATGTCGATGACATGTTGTTGATTGGAAACACCATGAACTCAATAAAGGAGGTGAAGAAGAAGTTATCCTCCAAGTTCGACATGAAGGATATCAATGTAGCTAAATTTATTCTGGGAATGGAGATTAAGAGAGATCAAGCGGCTAGAAAGCTATGGTTGAATCAAAACAAGTACATTGAAACAATTCTAAAACAATTCAACCTGCAGGATTGAAAACTGGTGAAGGTTCCAATTCCAGTGGGTGAAAGGATTACTGTTGAATAGTTTCCAAAGACACATGAATAAATAGAGGAGATGGCATGTGTTCCATATGCAAGTGTTGTTGGTATTCTAATGTATGTTATGGTATGCACTCAACCAAACATTTCGCATGTAGTGGGTGTGTTGAGCATTTACATGTCGACACTTGGAAATGAGCACTGGACAACTATCAAGAGAGTATTAAGGTATTTGTGTTGCACAAAGTATTATGAAATATGCTACTAAAGAAAACTTGGAGGTGACAGTGGTAAAATAGATGTACATGGATTTGTTGATGTTGATTGGGCTTGAGATATGGATTGATGAAGGATGACCAATGTATATGTCTTCAAAATGTTTGGTGGAGAATAAGCTGGATGAGTAAGCAATAGGAGGTTGTAGCCTTGTCAACAAAAAAAGATGAATACATGTCAACCACTTATGGAAGTAAGGAAGCAGTTTGGCTTCAAAGGTTGTGTTCAGGAATCGGGTTTGATCAAAGAGATATGAAGTTTACTTGCGACAGTCAAAGCGCAATATTTCTGGCAAAGAACCCTACTTATCATTCAAATACTAAGAACATTGATGTACAGTACCATTTTGTAAGAGATATGGTGGAAAGTAACAAGATATTGGAGAAAGCAGATACGTTGGAAAACATAGAAGACTCATTGACCAAGTCTGTGAGTGTTGTGAAGTTCTCTTGGTGTAGAGAGGCAATGGGCATTGCTTCCTTGGTTCTGAACACAATTTCAGGAATCTCTTGTTTCAACAAAGAAGAAAACAAGTGGGAGAATGTTGGGTTGTTATATTCTTTGCGGTGAAAGTCGAATTGAGGAAAGGGCTCATCAAAGAGGAGTTAAGTTCATAGTCTCATAACTTAGGAGAGAAGATGAAGAAAGGTTACCTAAAGTTGACATCATAACTTGTGGAGGAGAAAAGACTAGGGAAGATGCATATAATCGGCCCAAGATCCATAAATATGACTCCAAGGATGACATGTATGATCCTTTGAAACAAAAGTTATTTTTCAAAGATGCAGTAGAAATATTTAAAGATGAATCTTCTCCATAATGAAGACAAAACCTCCCTAAAGTCACCCTTTAACCCAAGACCACTCAAGCTCCTACCTCACCTCCTGCACCTTGAAACACTGTAAATTAGAGAAGACCCCAGGACCAATCCCAAAATATAATCAATCACTGGTTTAAATTATTCTATGAGATCCTAGGAAATGAACACCTTTCTGAAAAGTTGTGGAACACTTTGTACCTAATCTTGGGGGATGAGGGAACCTCAAAAACTAAGATAACTACCAACCTCCCTGAGAAGAATACACGGAGAATACAAAGAAGGAAGCTGCGAACTAGGAAATAATTTAGATTGGAAGCCCAGATAGATGACTTTGAAATTAAATATGTCAGGTTAGACTTGGTTTCAGATGTCAACATATTACCCAAAAAGACTTGGGAGGCTCTAGGGAAACCTCAGTTAATTTATTCCCCCATCTAGTTGAGAATGGAAAATCAATACTTCATTTTTTTAGTAGGAAGGTTGGAAGATGTCAAAGTAGATGTCGCTAGAGTTAAAACAATAGATGATTTTGAAGTCATTGAAATCATGGGATATGAAGACCCCTACCCTACCCTATTGGGAATTGATTGGGATTATGACAATTATGTTATCATTGAACTAAAGAGGGACACAATGACCTTTGAAGAAGATGGAGTAAAAGTAATCCAACCCTTAGATCCATACATGGGACCTAGATATGCTAAGCCAGTGGATAATAACATGGAATTTGAAGTTCTCGACAAGTTATACAATGTAACAATAGGGATGAGGCCATATTACATCAACCCCACTGCAGATCGATTTGTAAGTTGGGGAAGTGTACAATCAGTTGAGGAGGACTCACAACTAGATTTTGATAGTTGGAAGTAGCATTCATATGAAATATTTTCAAGTCGTTGCACAACTATCAGGGAAATGAGATGGATTGGAACTGAGATGAGGGATCACCCAACATATGATGGTACTTCAGAGTTGAATAGTTTTCTCACTGTTATAGATAGAAAAAGTTGCACCAGAGAAAAGGATATCAGTTCTAGACATAGCTTTGAAGGATACCCCATCCAGGTGGTGGGCCACTCATAGAACTTCACTTTTAGATTGGGAGGATGAAAAGAGAGCTATTCAATACAGATTTATTAGAAGCAATCAGGTGATAGCAGAGACAAACATGGATTTTTGTGAAGAACAATTGTTCAATGGGTAGTCTGACCCAAGAATGCATGTTGAGCGGTGCATCAAGCAATGGAAAGTTGCACAAGTACCATATCAGGTATGGGTTCACCTATTTTTCCACTCATTAGGTGCAATTCCAAGAACCTGGTACATCCATGAAGAGACCAGGAGACAAACAAACTAGTGGGAGATACTAGAAGACTACTTTTGCAGAGATTTTTCTTTTACTAGTAAGGCTCTGAAGGCCCACCTAGTCCTTCAAAGAATTCAAAATATGTTATTTACTAATGATTATGAATCTATATCAATCCCAATTGTATGTTTTGATCATTCCCATTTGTTTCAGTCCAATTGAGACCACAACCCTATCAAAATATCAGTATCCTGTTGCAAAGTTGATAAGGACTTGGAAGAACCAAATGAAGTAGAAGAACTCAAGAACCTCAATATTAAAGAAACTGTGGGAACTAGGGAAATCCAAGATACTACACCTAGTCATACAAGTAGCACCTATACCCATCCTCTAAAGCTGTGAAAAGAAAAAATAGGGAGTGAAGAGAATCCTAAGATAGATTCTATAGGGGATTACTGGGATGAGAAGACCGTGAATAAATCTAGAGTCTGTTGCAGAAATACAAAGTCTTATTCCTGAAAACATTTTCAGAAATGAATGGCATAAAAGGAATCATGGGAGAGATGAATATCAAGATAAAAATTGTCTCGAAACCTGTGAAGCACATACTATATCATATCAATCCCAGGGTGAAAGAAAATGTCAAAAGAGAAATAGAGAAAATGATTACAATAGGACTAATATTTCCAGTTGAAGAAGCATAATGGATCAACCCCATAGTCATATAGAGAAAACAAAGGGTAGCAAGAAAATTTGGTTTTGTGTTGACTATAGGAGATTCAATGTCGCATGTGTACACGATCCATTTCCGACATCATTCAACGATGAGGTATCAGAACAAGTTGCAGGGAAAGAAGCATATTCATTCACAGATGAATTCTCGGGGTATCACCAGCTCATAATTTAAGAGGATGAAAAGAATAAGAACACTTTTATAACTGATTCAGGGTCATTCGCATATAAAGTAATGCCTTTTGGCCTAAAGAATTCCCTTGGAGGATTCTCCAGGATGGTTATTGCAACATTTCGTGATTTCATACACAGGTTCCTAGAAGTCTACATGGATGACTAGATGGTATATATATTTTTGAAGGAACATGTAGGGATACTCTGATTGATGTTTGATAGATGTTGGGAGTTATAGATAGCCCTAAACCTGAGGAAGTGTATTTTTTGCGTACCACAGGACAATCGGCTAGGTCACATTGTCTGTCAGAAAGGAGATCTAGTAGACCCAACTAAATTTGCGGTTATCCTGAACATACCGCCACCGACAAGTGTGAAAGAGTTTCACAAGACACTTATGACTACAGGGTACTATTGTGGTTTCATCAGAAGATATTCCAGTATCACAACACCATTGGAGAAATTATTGAAGAAGTTCGAAGCATTTTGGTGGATGACTGAGTGTGACAAGGTGTTTGATACACTCAAAGAAAAGCTTAGTACTGCACCAAACCTTATATAACCCAATTTAGAAATTTAATTCCATGTACATGTGGATGAATCGAGTGTTTCTCTAGAATCCATCTTAGCACAACCCAGGGAAGGGAATATTGATCACCCTATATATTTTTTCAAACATAAAACTATCTCAAGATGAACACAACTACACAATAACCAAAAGGGAAGGTTTGGCTATGATTCATGCGTTGCAAAAATTTTGACACTATTTACCAGGTTCTCATTTTAAGTTTTTCACTGACCAGTCTGCATTGAAATACCTTGTAAATAAGCTTGTTCTTGAGGGAAGGACTTGCATATGTCTCTTACTATTTTAGGAGTTTTCCTTTGAGGTAATTATAAAACCTGGAAGATGTAATGTAGGACTAGATCACCTGTCAAGGACTAGCTCCCCGATGCAGACCTGTTATATATTGAATCTATTCCAGAATACCTCGAAGAGATTTTTTCTATCCTCAGTACAAGAACTTTCCCATGGAATTATTCTACAATCCAGAAGAGGGACATGGTAGTTCATGCATCAGATTAACAACTTATTGAAGGCCAAATCTATAAGAAGGGACTGGATATAATTCTTTGACAGTGTGTCCTAAACCATGAAATGAAATATATCCTATGGGAATGCCACATTGAAGTTGTTGGAGGGAACGTTGGAGGGAAATCTACAACATAGAAAGTTCTCCAAGATAGATTATGGTGGGCCACATTATCCAAAGATGGTAAAATCTATGCTAGGTCGTGTGATGTTTTTCAACAAGTAGGGAAGCCATCATGCAGAGACGAATTACCTATTCAGTCAGTTATCGAACTACAAGCCTTTCAAAAGTAGGTTTTTGATTTTATTGGACCAATTAACCTGCCTACAAGAGATTCAAAGGCCAGATATATCATTACCACAATAGACTATATTATGTGGTTGGATGAAGAACAAGAAATCCAAGATTGTTCAACATGTACATCGGCTAGATTTATATTTGAAAATATTATTTCTCGATTTGGATGTCCTAAGAGCCTGACTAGTGATTAAGGGAGCCACTTCATTAGAGAAAAAATTAAAACACTAATGACACAATTTCTTATTCAAAACCATAAAAGTAGTCCTTATCATCCACAATCTAATGGCATAGTAGATCAATTCAAAAAAATTTGGAGAGAGGGATGATGAATGTATGTTGCGCAAATAGGGAAGATTGGGATGACAATGTTCCAACAGTTTTATGGGCTTATAGGACTACCACAAAGAAGCTTCACAAGTACACCTCATTTCAGTTGGTTTAAGAGAA
The DNA here is from genome assembly GCA_009831015.1 of Picea engelmannii. Lineage (NCBI taxonomy): Eukaryota > Viridiplantae > Streptophyta > Pinopsida > Pinales > Pinaceae > Picea > Picea engelmannii. Next base: position 287,364 of record ML779663.1, read on the forward strand.
GGAAGTTGTAGTACCTGCAAAGTTAGTCTCTATATAGCTCAGGATACACACATGACAGATGATGCATCCATTGTGCAAAGGATTGCAGACCTATAGGACCTGGAAGAAGCAAGGTTTCTCGTTGATTTTCATTAGTGATAGAAGAAGGCTAGGCAGAAGGCTTGGCATGATCGATACATTAATATTAAGAAGTTTGTGCAAGGTGATAAGGTACTCCTCTATGACAGTCGCTATTAGAAACATCCAGGAAAGTTGTGTATGCATTGGTTAGAGCCATTCCTAGTGGCTAAGATCAGAAAATATGGTGTGGTCAAGATAGTGAAAATGGATGGTGTCCTTTGACTAGGGTGGGTGAACGACGCATGCCTAAAACCCTACGTTACACATACTTAACATGAACCATGGTTGCTCCAATCCAAGGGAGCATGTACAATAGGTAGAATTTCATTTTTTTTTTAAGTTTGTAGCAATGTTGAATTTTGTTTTATATAATAACCTCGAAGTGTGCTTAGGAGCACCATGACATATCAATCTCATTTTTTTGGTTAGGTCTTTTTTGTAACATAACCACGCAACAACGCGATATCCAATGCATATTCAATCTACTCAGCCATACAATTACAACCACTAGAAAACCTATGTGGTCGGGGGACAATCGAATGTGAACATTATTAATGACTAAGTCCTGGTGATGTCATTTCCAGTTGTATCTTTTAAGGTAACTATCAAGAACTATCAACATGTCCCATCAAGTCTTAAAATTTCTTGTCCATGTAGACCCTATCTATAATATTTCCATGATTCTCAACCATTGAAAAGGTAATACCCTCACACCGAGAACGTGTTGAGTAAGACACCCATTAAATTCATAACCCCACTTGAATATTTTACCACGTTACCAGTGCCGTCACACATCCGTGCCATAGATTGCGTTGCTGGCCTAATTACCCATTCATTGATGACCCATTATTGTTCTATCACATTAACTTAGCTATAATATTATGTAAACTTGTTTGGAACACCATTATATTCACCTTCTTTTCTTCTTATGTTGAGTCTTTGAATCCTAGTGCATTCTGTGAAGTTGATGACCACCCAGTTCTTGAGTGAGTGCCGGTACTAGCACTCTAGAGAGAAAATGTTGAGATTATCGGGAGGATGAGGCTCCGTATCGAAGAAATCAGTTCCATATGAGACCTATGTGATCCAGGTGGATATCGGTGGCAACCCACCTTTTCCAACTGGCTCAAAACAATTTTTTGGCAATTTTGGCAATTTTCTATTTTTAGCCATTTTTAACTTCGGGGGCCAGTTTGAGGGCCTAAACGACGTTTTTTCAAGATCATTCACCTCAATGATAGTTGAAGGATATGATTGAACCCCCTAAATAAATCTCCTCATCAATACCTTTCCAACTAGCTATCGTGCATTGTAAACGAAGATCATATGCAAAAGTTATGACCCCGAGAAGTTAATGTACTAACTAACCCCAACAAGGCCCATGTGACTTTTGGTGCTTCATGTCCAAGGGTTAGGTTTTTGGATGTATAGGTTTTATGCATTCATTTTTAATGTAAAAAGGCCTTCATATCCTCATTTTCTTCATATTCTTGTGAATGCGAGTAGCAGTCACATATCTTCTCAGAGATAAGATGCCACCATTCTAGCGAGTCTTTCACTCTGTATTTTTACAGTTCTGTACATTTCACACATTAATCGAAATTGTTTATTACTATATCTTTGTGTTTATGGTTTCATCTATGATATATTTCTATTATATTATTGGATATATGAGATATCTCTATACATTTCTTTATTATATCTCCGCTCTCATTTTGTGCCGAAAATAATCTATATCAGTGGTATCAGAGCAGGATGCTCTTGATCATTTTTCAGTGCATCTCCCTGACGAGGTTCGAGTATACCTAGTTGGATATCGATCTTGTCTCTCTTGAGGATAATAACTCTCGCATTCCAAAGAAACCCTCCATGGAGGAAGAAAAAAACAATGACGGAGTAGAAGATTCTATTAATTTGTTTCCTGAAAAAGATCTCACACGATAGAGGGACGAAATGATGGGGAATTTTTCCCATGTCCTTCAATGCCTACCAATAAAAAATGATGCATATTCATCAAGAGGCCACTTCAGAGGTATCTCTCCTTTCAAGGTACAAGTTAATCTTGATATTCTCGTATTTGAAGGACAGATATATGCAGATGCCCTAGAAAAATGGTTAAATCTACTAGAAGGTTATTTCTCTGTTCATAATTTCTCTCACATGGAAAAGATCACCTTTTCACTCCTTAAGGATCTCCCCCATGTAAAAAATTGGTGGGAAACTTACTAGGAGAAAAGTTCCACAAAGGATTCTATAATATATGGGGTCGATCCCACCTCAGATTTTTTTGTGGATGCGATAAAGGAACAATATTACCCTGTTGACAACTATGATGAGCAATACATGAGATGGGCCATGCTCTGGCAAGAAAGGGACCAGGAAGTGTCCTAGTTCACCAGTACCTTCCATACCTTACCCGCCAAGATAGGTATCAAAGAATCCTAGTGAAATTTGGTTTTTAAATATCGTGGGGCTCTACACAGATGCATCCAAACCGAAATAATTTTCTGGACATCTCTTGACTGGGTGTTGCTTATCGATGTGTTGTTAAAATTGAGCAAAAATTTAAGCACTAGAATAAGTGGGAGTTCGGCTCTGCAAATATACAACAACAAAAGTATGATAAAGACGACCCTATCAAACAACCTCTTGAAAACTAGTCCAAGCCATAGGACAATAAGGGTCATGGGAAGATGAAGAAGGATAATGGAAAGTGGTGTGATTTCCACAAAAACCCCTATCACAACATTGATGAATGTCTCTCAAAACAATCATCGGTGGCCGAGATCAAACACAAGGAGATAAACCCTGATTCATAAAACACTAGTAGAGGACAGATCATTGACGTAGACCCCACTGCTATTGTCATGACCACAACAATTCAACCAGAAGAACCAATAGATCCTAAAGAGGGGGAACACAATTTTCATTCATAGATGTGGGTGAAGGGGACCCCACTGCATTTTATTGTTGATACAGGAAGCCAAATAACCTCATCTCAACAGAGGTCGTCTAATAGTTGGGGTTGTAAAAAACACCACACTCGCAACCATACAACATTGAGTGGCTTTTCCATGGATGCGATCTCCATTTCAGCCAACAATGTCGATTTTCATATGACATCCATCCCTTCAAGGATGAGGTATTATGTGATGCTTCCCCACTGGATGTCTGTGATGTTCTCTTGGGCCAGCCATATATGTGGAAGCACCATGCTATCTATGAGTCATGACCCTGTAGTGCCATTATTACTCTGGGGGGTCATCTCTACAGGATGCCATAGATAGTTCCAACTATTCTTCCACCTAAATAGTGTCTCAAGGTAGTATCTCATACTACAAAATTCATCTTCTTCAGAATCTATTCAAAAGGTGAACATAATAACATTGCAACCACTACAGCCTCAGTCCAAGCATCTTTTTTCCAGTAGAAATAGGTCGACTAGATTGAAGCAAATTGTAAGGATTTATTCTTCACACAATCATCTCTGGTTAAAAATATCCAACCCTTCCATCCATAGGTTCATGACAACCTTCAACAAGCTAAACAACTCAACTTCTCCAGCAAGGCAAGAAACTCATCAAGATGTAGATTCAAAAAACACTTTTCCCTCTCCCTGGGGAGCTCAATGCAATGGAGAAAATTGATTCCTAAGGAGGGAGGATTGATCCAGGTGGATATCAGTGGCCACCCATCTTTTCCAACTAGCTCAAAATTGTTTTCTGGCAATTTACTATTTTTAACAGTTTTTAACTTCGGGGGGCAGTTTGAGGCCTAAACGATGTTTTTCATGATTAGACACCTCAATAATAGCCAAAGGATTTGATTGAGCCCCCTAAATTAATTTCCTTGTCAATACCTTTCCAACAAGCTATTGTTCACCCTAAACAGAGATCGTATGCAAAAGTTATGACCCCGGGAAGTTAATGTACAAACTTACCCCAATGAGGCCCACGTGACTTTGGATGCTTCATCTCGCAGAGTTAGCTTTTTGGATGCCTAGGGTTTTGTAATTCATATTTATTGTAAAAATTATTTCAGAGCCTTATTGTACTCATCTTCTTGTGAATGTGAGTAGTCGTCACATCTTTCCTCAGAGATAAGTTGGCACCATTCTAACGAGTCTTTCACTCTGTATTTTTACAGTTCTATACATTTTGCACATTAATAGAAATCATGTATTACTGTATCTCTTTTATTATGGTTGCATCTCTAATATATTTCTATTATTTTATTAGATATATGAGATATCTCTATACATTTATTTATTATATCTCCGCTCTCATTTCGTGCCGAAAATAATTCGGATCACTATGATCCTAGGATTGAGGTCCTGGGTGATGTCAAAGGAAACTATGAGCAAACAAAACTCCTAGACTTGGATCTCATGGAAACAACGTTGTTCACCCAAATAAACATTGACATGTTCTACGAGATGGACTCTGGGCCGACTGGGGAGGTGTAGTTTCTCCCGAAGGCTAAGTTTTTGAATCTGTTCCACTCGACAATCATGAATCTTAGGGACCTCCCAGTGTTTGGAACCACTGGAGAAGTTGTGAAATGCACTAAATCCAGATCATTAGGATGCTTGATCATATTTTATGGCTCAACAGATGATATCCCATTCATGTTGAAGATATTCACCCACTGATAGGACTATCTTTGGAGGGCGAAGACGTCTCCAAAGGATTTCAAGGACCAAGCAAGCATGGAAAGCGGAAGGGCAAGCTTAGCTTGTATGAGCGCTTCCATACACATAGGAGAGGTCGCACAAAAAAAATCAAACCAATCCTCCCTGAGATGATCAGAATGTCATACTACGTGATTGTTAGGAAGGTCATGTACTCTTACTATAAGGGTGAACGTACATTGAATGTCCTGTTAGTGGCTAACTTCTGCGCAAATGGTGCAATGTTCAATTGGTGTAGTTACTTGTTGGAATAACTCGTTGCTTGCAAGGAAGTTGAAGAGAAGGGAGGCACCTTCACATACAGATATCTGCTTCTTTATTTTGCAATGTTGAAGTGGAGGCCACCCACAAAAAGACAATTAGCACCTGTCGACAGAGGTCTCCTCGCCAAGATTTTTGAGCCTTGGCATTCAAGGGCACACTCATAAAACATGGAGTTCAAAAACACTACATTCCTAAAGTGGTACAATCAGTTGATTGACGCCACCCAAAGGATGCATATACCACAAAAGCTTCTAAATTTGCATACAAGGAACATCTCATTTGATTTGAACCACCATTATACATTCGTCTATCCAAGGCATGCAAAGCCTTCAGACTTTCATACAATTCCCCTACCATTATATTTGGATGTTGAGATACTAGAAAAGGAAATCATTTCTTTTTCAAGAGTTAAATGCACCCCGCGCAAGTTGGGTGTCCATTATTCATTGCCACGAGAATTGTTAAATAATAAGAACCCAACAAAATAAGAAGGGTCAAGCTCTGAAAATGTAGAACAACCCTATAAGTCACCAACAGCCTCATAATCTGAGGAGGACAAAGAACACCAGTTGCATAGGAAAAATAGGCCTTTCCCAGGATGTCCCAAGCTTTTTGGAGAGGCCATTTTCTCAGGTAAAACCATTAATGAATTCTTATATGTTGCATTTATATAGGAGGTTTCGGATAAGAATCCCAGAACTAATGTGTTAAGCCCTAATATTGGCTCATTACCCCTTAATTGGGGCATATTAGATTAGTAATGCTATTTTATTTATGTCGGCTTTAGGCCATTAGTTGTAATTTAGATTAGTAATGTTATTTTAATTATGTCGGCTTTAAGCCATTATTTGTTATTATACCTCCTAGTCTCCTATATATACTAAGGAGATATTTTCATTTTGAATCATCTTGTACTTGAACATTTAAGTGGGGTAAAAGGAGGTTTCCCCCTCAAAGAGGCTTATTATCTGAAATTATCTCTTTTTCAAGGCGTTGATTACTTTTCCTGAGGTTTCTATATGCTATATTGATGTTTGGTTCTTAACATATGGTATCAGAGCTCAAGGTCTTGGGGTTTCGCTGCTACATCTAAGACACCATGGAATTTTCGCTATAACTTTATTTCTACAATGTTTCATAAGGAACGGATTGGATTATATTTATAATACGGATCAAGGTACGTTGGGTTAAAAATTCAGCTCCCGAGGCCTTATACTTTCGGAGATACAGTCTATACAAGATAGGGTTCTAGAATCATCCTGAAATGAGCCATTTTGGAATTTTTGCTATAAAAACGTTTCTGTAACGTTTCATACCCTAAACTTTGGAGGACATTTACAGAAATTGGCAATGTATCTGTGGTAAAAATTTCAGCTTCTAGATCATCTTAAATTTGTAGATACACCATGTGTAAGATAGGGTATCTGACTAGTCCTATTGACTAGCCTGAAGAAGGTGTTCCGGGTAAAACAATCATAACTTCTTCCTAGAGTATCCAAATTGCATGGGACTGGTTGCATTGGATCATGGACAGTATGTAGTATTTGGGGTGCGAGTTTCAGAATTTTATGTCAATTATTTCGTGTGGAGCACACTATACAAGTGAGATCTCTTGGAAAGGCCAAAAATCGGCAAGTTGTGGGGAAGCTACCGTAAATTCTACTTGGCACATCCAATTTTGATCAGACCCGTGGCATTGCAGAGAAGAAATATCAGAGAAATACATAAGAGAAAGTTTCATACCCATAAGGGCCAAAAATTGGGAGATACAACAGAAGAAACAATGTCTAGCAGAACCACCTCAAAATCAAGGTTCAAAAGTGATACTTGGCCAACATGCCACCCAAAAAGGGAACTTTTACACTAGATAAGCCTCTAGAAAATCCTACTTGGACTCTTGATGAAGGTGAAGAAATGCGTAGGGACATAAATGGACTACAAAATAAGATGGATTCAATGGAAGCTAAGATGGATTCAATGGAAACTAAGATGGATTCAATAGAAGCTAGGTTGGATACTAAGATGGATTCAATGGAAGCTAAGTTGGATACTAAGATGGATTCAATGGAAGCTAAGTTAGACACTAAGATAGATGTGTTAAAAGGGAAGATCATAAAAGTATTGAAAAATTTTATAACAGAGAAGACACCTGAAAGTGAAAATGCATCCCATGAAATTCATGATGTGGACACAAGGAAGGTGAATCAAGAATGGAAAAACTCCAACTTTGGTTTGAAGACCAACCACGTTCCTAAGATTGACATGAGGAAGTTTGA
>ML779663.1:298262-322370 GCA_009831015.1 Picea engelmannii
ACACTTGTCTCAAGGGGAGGGGCATGTTAAGCCCTAATATTGGCTCATTACCCTTTAATTGGGGCATATTAGATTAGTAATGCTATTTTATTTATGTCGTCTTTAGGCCATTAGTTGTAATTTAGATTAGTAATGTTATTTTAATTATGTCGGCTTTAAGCCATTATTTGTTATTATAACTCCTAGTCTCCTATATATACCAAGGAGACATTTTCATTTTGAATCATCTTGTACTTGAACATTTAAGTGGGGTAAAAGGAGGTTGCCCCCTTGAAGAGGCTTATTATCTGAAATTTTCTCTTTTCAAGGTGTTTATTACTTTTCCTGAGGTTTTTATATGCTATATTGATGTTTGGTTCTTAACATGATGTGTCCCCATCAGTCAACCTAGCTAAAATCATCAACCCCTAGCCTATATCGACTACACTTCCTCACACCCGAGCAACCACTTGAGCAACTTAGAATAGCAACCATATCATCAATGAACCTGATTCTAACCATAGTATACCTTCCACCATAGTCACTGAGAAACAACCATCGTCACCAAAAGTAGATACCATAGTCCCGCTACCACCCAATTCCATAAAACCTATGCAACATGATATTCCAGAAATGATTCCCTTTCAGGAGAGCCAACCATACACAGTACCAATAATTAAACAACTCCCACATGTCCCCCTCCCAGATACAGAGTCTCTGAGGAAAGAGAGCAGAACATAAGTCCTGAAGGATCAGAGAAGAACCCCTAAATTTCCACCCATAACGCAGCTCACGACTCAAAAGGAGGAAGAGTCTCCAGCACCACAAGAGAATCAATCAAGAGAAAGAACAACCTTTCTAAAGGAACAACTGGAACCCATCCTGTAATATTCACAATGATGTTCAGAACTGTTACATCTCTTCCTAGTGTAGGTGGAAGCTATCCTTTTTCTTCCACTAGCCCTGAAGACTAAGTTTTCCCAACAGTTGTGAGGATCATTCCAGTGAGAAGAGGAATTTGAGACACCATATAAGAAATACATGGCCAGTGGTCTTCCGCTCCATATCAGACTCTCGCTGGAGGCCAAATTTACATCCAAAGAGCTCGCTCAGTTGCCTACACCACAATTGGTAGGGTTGATGAGAGCCTTAACCGATCACCTAGAGTAACGGGTTCAACAAGATGAAACACAAGTTGAGTATTGGAGACATGAAGGAATGTTGGAATGAACCAAAAGAACACAAGAACAATACTTGAAAATCCAAGGAGAAGATAAAGTGGAGAAAATAAAGGGAAAGATCATAGAGATCTAGTCAACTTTCATAAAATCATCCCCTCAGATGCCAGAATACAACACCACTGTAGAAACAGAGGAAAATCTCGTATTGGTTCAACAAGCATGGGAGGTACTAAAAAATCGAGCAGAGGACCTTGAAAGACAGTTGGAGGGAATGAATTTGAAGGCTGAGGAACAACCCAACAACAATAGCTAGAAAGAGTTATCTGGGAAGGCAATGATGCCACAACCTTGTTGCACAAAAAGACTATTGAATATACCACCATTTTAAAGGAAGTCGGTGACTAGATGGGTGTTATAAACTATCGTAACTAGGAACTAGAAGACTTGTGCACCAGAATCCAGACACTCAATGACAAAGCAACTAAAACACACGATCCTCTGAAGCAACAAGCAAAATTCGATAAAATGCAATAAGCAAACAATTATCTGAATTCTCTGTTTGAAGCTAAAACAATAGAAAAGAAGAACTAAGAGCCTTCAGGCATATCATTCAAACTTCAAACCTATAGATGAAACAGGTTGAGACATTAGCAGATGTAGAATGTAATGCTCTCGTTGCATCCAAGCTGAAGGAATTGAACCTCAACCCAACACAACAATTTTTTGCAGAAGCTTCATTGCTTTCCAAAAAATGGCAAGATAAACTTGAACACTTCCATAAGGTCAAAGAAAAATCTCTTGATCTAGTGCCAGAGTGGGACCCTTCATTTGAAGGAGCCAAGGTGGAAGAAAGTAAAACCCCTGAAGGACAACAAGCTGAATCAAAGAGCACAGAAGAACCAAAGACTTGACTCGGGGCAAGTCAAGGACTGTGGTCGAGGCCTGTTGGGCTCTTCATTTTGATAAAATAGGTTGTGCAACACATCAAAGAGACAACCAACGAAGTAAAGAAGGATAGAAAAGTAAACACACAACAAAAATAAGTTGAAACAGAACATAGTCTGAAGCTAATGCAGAATCAGTTTTGAGCCAATACAGTTACAACATAGTCAAGAAGAGAAGAGGGTTGATGGGTTCTCAAGAGGAAGGAAGGAGCCGATTGTAATGATGATTCTCTCTTGAATGATTCTCTTTTTGGATGACTCTTTTGTATTTTCTCTTTAGTATTGTACTGTATTGTAATAGATTTGCAAGAGATAGGGAGATGCAAGTACTGGATTTGTATTCCAGATCTAGACTCATTGTGATGAGTTGTAGTATTGTACTGATATGTACCTACTGATCTCTTATACTGAGTAGGGTGGATGAGTAATGTAAAGCAATGAAGGATTATTTTCTAAATACTTCTGACATAATAGAAGGATAATGGAGATCCAATTTTTAAAATGTTCTTAGTTCATCTTACTTTTTGTATCTCTAAAATTTCATTATGCACTATCTGTTATGAATTACATATAATTATCCCTTCTTAATGTTCTGTCTAGTTATGTTCTTTTGTATTAGTGTGTGATGTGCTAATGATCTGAACTAAGTATCTATCTTATGCTAGAATGGTAATAGTATAAATGGATTATAGATCTGTATAGCATTGTTCTTACCCATTCCTTAGCTATTTTGTTTCGGTTGCGCTTTGAGTGAGACTTCTTTCCTTTCAGAAAGATGAAAATGCCAGTGCAGTAGACTACATCGGTACCCTTTTGTTGGTAACTTTGCACAAGACCCTCATGTTGCAACTTTGCACCAACAAGGACATTCTTTTGTCACATGATTCAATGCTCTGCATTATGTGCACTTCATACACGGATTTTTGAAATCACGATCCAAGTGTCCAAGTTGATTATAGTTATAACAGATAATCGGTCCATGTCCTCCTCTACCAAAAGTTCCTCTTCCCAGGCCTCTACCAAAGTTCCCTCGGATCCACTGATTGAACCCTCTCTGATTGTTATACTCCGTACCACCTCATTCTATGTCAGTATTCTCTTCTTGGATTCTATACATATCTAATGTGTGATCCCTTAGTAGATCGAACGTGCGACAGTTCTTCTCTTATTGCCCTACTGTCTTACAAAATTTTCAAAACAAGTTCTTGGGTGTACTTTGATACTTATGTAGTAATGAACACTCCATGGGGTGACACCGCCATTTCTTACATCTCTCACAGTATCACCCTCCTTGTAGTATATTTTGCACTCCAGCTGTTAAATATTGCACGAATGTTGGGAATTCATCCTTGTGATGGCCCTCCATTGTACATTTGGTACACCACACTTTTTCTCATTTCTCCCTTACTTTGGTAAGCTTGGGAAAATGAATTGTTAATGCATCCAACTATGTTTGAACATGTGCCATTCCTCCTGTGTCTCCTGTTGGCGATGCCTCTAGTTTCATTGCAATATCTAGCACCTCGAGATGCGACATAACCTTCTTTTGAATCAGGGCCCTATGAATGTGTGGTAGAAGTCCAACAATAAACAAATCTTGGTGTTATTGATATGGAATTTTCAAAGTCAATCTCCCCATTACATCCTTAAAGCATTGATCAAACTCCCATACTTACTATGTTTGTACCTATTTGATCCCTTTTAGCTTAATGATGTACTACGATTCCAATTTTGGCTTTTTGAACTCCTTTAATAGAAATTTATTTATATCTTTCAAAGGCTCGGCCTATCCTGTAGGCGTAATTCTTTGTAACTTCAGATACCATACCAGTGCATGACCTGTAAATGTTGTTGCTAACGCACAATTTTTACGACATCATACTGTATGTTTTTAGTGGCCCAAACTATTTTGCACACAAACAAGTGTTTCTCCGGATCTTCTGCCCCACTCCCTTGAATTCAGGAAGTCTAAGAGTATTATCTACTCCCTCCATGTTGGCTTGTGTAGTCCTTCCTCTTGGAGATGCTGGTGGACTCAAATTTTGACTTTGACTCTGCTCACTAATCACACTATTCTGACTACTACTACTCTATACTCCTTGACTAGAACTATGATGGCTTTTGAAAAATCCTCAACTATTATATCTTATTGTGGTGACGCACATGAGGTCATGGATTCACCATAAGATCTTGTATGAGTAGGACTTACTGGCTCCTCTATTACTGGAATGGACTGAGACCTTTCTTATTTTCCTCCTACATATGGTATCTCCAGGATTCAAACTTATGCACAAGGTTTTCTTTCTTTCATCTCATTGTTCTTCTCTTCTCTCCCATCCTAGTATTTTGCCTCTTGTACCTTCGTCCTCGGTAAAACTCTCCAAAATCATACTCTTACTCTGGTATGTTTCCTTCATTCATCCTCAGTCCCTTCCTTGTTCATTTTTTCCTTCTCTCAGAGGATTCCTCTATCATCTTTCGGCTCCCCCTATGTGTGCAAAGCACTTTTAGCCATTAGAATTCATAATCATCACATATTTTTCTCATAACAACATATTTATCCATGTACTCAATGATTTCAAGAACCTTCTATGCAGACCTTTGAAAAAAATTATTTTTGCAACACTATATGATTGAACACAATCTACTGCAAATTATGTAACATAACCCCCTAATACACTATCTAACCAAAAATCAACTACTCGAGTAGTTGGGTTATTTACCGAATTCTTACCGATTTAGGAGTCTAATTCTTTGGCACTACAACACTAAGCCTTCATGTCTTCTCTACCAACCTTTCTAGCCACTTGGTCAAAAATTTTGGAAATTCTACAAAGAAACTTTCATGCATACTTGTGAACATATACTTTTGCATCCATTACTTGTCACTCATGCAAGGGTTCTTGTTCTCGTTTCACACGAATTCTCATTCTTTTCGTTCCAACCAGTTGGTAATATCCTTCTTAGTCTGCCTCCAAAACATCACTTTAGTCGCAATGTCCCAATAGCATCAACAAAACCATTTTTTGGCTTATACTGGTCTACGCATGGGTTATAAGACCCAAGGTTCTGGCTAACTATGACCAAAAAATCCTTAAGACAATGACCCTTTCGGCATCACCTTCTTGCACAGATGAAGTCTCACCCAAGGTATCTATGGGAACTATAGGAACCAGGCTTCTACAGGAGTAAGGGAAGGGGAGGCATATATCCATGTCATTGTTCCTTCTTCTAGCTTATGTATGTGTGTGGTTATCACATATATTATCACAATCATTCATGAAGATTGCACCATAATCAATCCATAAAGTAAGTCTAGTCTACAAACTATAACAACTTCATTCATAAACACACATAAACAAGTAAAGAACATAAGATGTGAGAGTATCTCTCATATCTGTCTTTATTCATCGTATCAATTGATTACATTCATGATTCTTGCATAATCTCAACCTCTACAGATTCTACAAGCTCTCTCTAACCCACTAGCTCTCTCACTCTCTATATCTTTAGCTCCTTTTTCACCCCACCCATTACATATTTATACCCAAAATCTAGGGATTAAATCCCTATTCTTATCTATCCCAAAATAAACCATTATCATGAATGGCATAGCCAGCTTCAGTTAACTGGTTGTTTTCTCACTTTTACTTTTCTCTCTTTATACAACTTTTCTGTTGTTCTTCTATTTCTAGAAAGGCGCACTGTCTCCCTTTGTGTTTTCTCCTCTCACTTGGTTTCTTTACCTTCTGTCTATTCGCTATCTTTGTCCTCTGCATTATCCTTCCTTTTGTTCCCTTTCTTATGCTTTCTTCTATGCACTTTCTCCTATGCACTTTCCTTATCCTTAGTTTTTTTGTCCCAAAATTGCATCCAAAATTGCCTGTCCAACAAAGAGAAAGCCATTAGTGCCATTCAAAGTGTAGGTTGTATTGTTGGGCAAGCTTCTTATTTGTCCTCATTAAAAAATCTTAGTTCCACCTCACCAGTCCCACTCATGGTATCGTGACTAGTACTTCAATGCTTCCCTCTCATCAATTTGTCTTGTGTTTTCATTAATCATAGACACAATTACATGATTCATTTATCGCAATTGAAGTCTTAAATATGATTACAATCTTGGGGGAAAACAAAGTGTTACAAAATTTTTATGCTTCTTACATGGATTTAATAGATACATTTAACAAGGTCAAGGCTAGGTGATGTATATATCTAAGAATTCTAATCATAAAGTGTAAAATATGTTACATTGAGTTTTGGGGATGGGGTGTTCAAGCTTGATTACACTTCAATGTGTTACAAGCATTATGATTTGCAATAGTTCCATATATAATTATTTTCCTAACTACTAGGAGTATGTCGAGTGATTCATTTGGTGAATATCTTTGGGATCTTTAAATACACATGTTGAGGAGAAAATTTTGATATAATAGTAGGGAATAAAGGACTATTGGCAAAGGTGATACACATTGCCATGTAAATCTTATAGATATGTAATCGATCTAGTGCTTCAAAAAAGGGAAAGGTTTAGCATAGATATCAACATATCTACATATAATTTAGTGTCCCAATCAATACGATCCAGGCCTAAATATAGCATTGATTTATCATGACATATCAAGAAAACAACTGTAGTGCTATGATTAGTTTATTCCCAACTCAAAAAAAACATTTTACTAGCAAGACGTTTTACTAGTGGATACATTTAATTCAATGTATCCATATTAAATTTGCATCATTTCAGGTCAGCCATTGACTAGCAAGATTTCGTTGCATAAAATCAACGAATCTTAATCCAACATAAGCATTTTCTTGGAGGTAGAAACTAAAGTTTAAAAATGGAAAAATAGACTTCTAGTGAGTATAGCAATTTAGGTGAAGACTAAAATGGCTCTTAGTTTGGAGTAATCTGGGTTTGTTTTGACATGCAAATTGGTTACTATGTACATTAAAGGTGGACCGCTCCTTGACCTTATTTTCGAGCTAAGTTTAGGCCACTTTAATGCTGATAGTTTCTACCATAATCATGCATTAGTGAGGCATTGTTTTGAGGGTAGTTACCAACGGTTTGGGAGTAGTTTTCAAGGAGGTATTTCCAAGCTGCAAGAGGACAAATTTTTAAGTTAGTTTTGGGACATGTTCTCTACTCGAGTTTCAACATGTTGTTTCAACATGTTATTGTTAGAGTTCTTTGTGGATTTTTTTAAGGGCATGAGGAGAAAGTTATAATACACTAATTTGATATAACCTTCTTTTGCGGCATAACCTAATTTGTGACATAACCTTCTTTTGCGACATAACCTAATTTGCGACATAACCTATTTGCGACATAACTAATTTGTGACATAACCTTAATTTGAATCAGGGCCCTATGAATGAGTGGTAGAAGTACAACAATAAAAAAATCTTGGTGTTATTGATATGGAATTTTGAAAGTCAATCTCCCCATTACATCCTTAAAGCGCTGATCAAACTACCATACGTACTATGTTTGTACCTATTTGATCTCTTTTAGCTTGATGATGTACTATGATTCCAACTTTGGCTTTTTGAACTCCTTTAATAGAAATTTATTTATCTCTTCCAAAGTCTCGGCCTGTCCTGTAGGCGTAATGTTCTGTAACTTCATATACCATACCAGCGCATGACCTATAAATGTTGTTGCTAACTGCACAATTTTTTGGACATCATCTTGTATGTTTTCAGTGGCCCAAACTGTTTCGCACACAAACAAGTGTTTCTTTGGATCTTATACCCCACTCCCTTGAATTCAGGAAGTCTAAGAGTATTATCTAATCCCTCCATGTTGGCTTGTGTTTTTCCTCCTCTTGGATATGCCAGTGGACTCAGATTCTGAATTTGACTCTGCGCACTACTCCCACTATTTTGACTACTACTACTTTATACTCCTTGACTAGAACTATGATGGCTTTTGAAAAATCCTCATCTATTATCTTTGATTGTGGTGACGCACATGAGGTCATGGATTCACCACAAGATCCTGTATGAGTAGGACTTACTGGCTCCTCTATTACTAGAATGGACTAAGACCTTTCTTCTTTTCCTCCTACATATGGTATCTCCATGATTCAGACTTGTGCACAAGGTTTGCTTTCTTTTGTCTCATTGTGCTTCTCTTCTCTCCCATCCTAGTCTTTTGCCTCTTGTAACTTCGTCCTTCATAAAACTCTCCAAAATTGTACTCTTCCTCTGGTATGTTGTCTTCATGCATCCTCAGTCCCTTCCTTCCTTGTTCATTTTTTCCTTCTCTCAGATGATTCCTCTGTCATCCTCCGGCTCCCCCTATGTGTGCAAAGCCCTTTTAGCCATCGGAATTCATAATCATAACACATTTTTCTCATAACAACATATTTATCCATGTACTCAATGATTTCAAGAACCTTCTGCACGGACCTTTAAAAAAATTTATTTTGGCAACACTTTATGATTTAATACAATCTACTGCAAATTATGTAACACAACCCGCTAATACACTATCTAAAAAAAAATCAACTGCTCGAGTAGTTGGGTTATTTACTGAATTCAACTGTCTTACCAATTTAGGAGTCTAATTCTTTAGCACTGCAACACTAAACCTTCATGTATTCTCTACCAACCTTTCTAGCCACTCGGTCAAAAATTTTGGAAATTCTCCAAAGAAAATTTCATGCATATCCATGAACATATACTTTTGCATCCATTACTTGTCACTCATTTGCGGGGTTTTGTTCTCATTTCACATGAATTCTCATTCTTTTCGTTCCAACCAGTTGGTAATATCCTTCTTAGTTTGCCTCCAAAACATTCCCTTAGTCTCAATGTCCCAATACCATCAACGAAACCATTTTTTGGCTTATACTGGTCTACACATGGGTTATAAGACCCAAGGATCTGGCCAACTATGACCAAAAAATCCTTAAGACAATGGGCCTTTCGGCATCACCTTCTTGCGCAGATGAAGTCTCACCCAAGGTATCTATGGGGACTACAGGAACCAGGCTTCTGCAAGAGTAAGGGAAGGGGAGCATATATCCATGTCATTGTTCCTTCTTCTAGCTTATGTATGTGTGTGTTCATCACATATATTATCATAATCATTCATGAATATTGCACCGTAATCAATCCATAAAGTAAGTCTAGTCTACGAACTATAACAACTTCATTCATAAACACACATAAACAAGTAAAGAACATAAGATGCAAGAGTATCTCTCATCTCTGTCTTTATTCATCGTATCAATTGATTACATTCATGATTCTTGCATAATCTCAACCTCTACAGATTCTACAAAGCTCTCTCTAACCCACTAGCTCTCTCGCTCTCTATATCTTTAGCTCCTTTTTCACCGCACCTGTTACATATTTATACCCAAAATCTAGGGATTAAATCCCTATTCTTATCTATCCTAAAATAAACCATTACAATGAATGGCATAGCCAACTTCAGTTAACTGGTTGTTTGTTCACCTTTACTTTTCTCTCTTTATACAACTTTTATGTTCTTCTTCTATTTCTAGAAAGATGCACTGTCTCCCTTTGTGTTTTCTCCTCTCACTCGCTTTCTTTACCTTCTTTCCGTTCGCTATCTTCGTCCTGTGCGTTATCATTCCTTCTGTTCCCTTTCTTATGCTTTCTTCTGCGCACGTTCCTTATCCTTAGGTTTTTTGTCCCAAAATTGCATCCAAAACTGCGTGTCCAACAAAGAGAAATCCATTAGTACCATTCAAAGTGTAGGTTGTATTGTTGGGCAAGCTTTTTATTTTTCCTCATTAAAAAATCCCATTTCCATCTCACCAGTCCCACTCGTGGTATCATGGCTAGTACTTCAATGCTTCCCTCTCAGCCATTTGTCTTGTGTTTTCATTAATCATAGACACAATTACATGATTCATTAATCACAATTGAAGTCTTAAATATGATTACAGTCTTGGGGGAAAGCAAAGCGTTACAAATGTTGTATGCTTCTTACATGGATTTAGCAGATACATTTAACAAGGTCAAGGCTAGGTGATGTATATATCTAAGAATTCTAATCATAAAGTGTAAACTATGTTACATTGAGTTTTGGGGATGAGGTATTCAAACTTGATTACACTTCAATGTGTTACAAGCATTATGCTTTGCAATAGTTCCATATATGATTATTTTCCTAACGACTAGGAGTATGTGGAGTGATTTATTTGGTGAATATCTTTGGGATCTTTACATACACATGTTGAGGAGAAAATTTTGATATAATAGTAGGAAATAAAGGACTATTGGCAAAGGTGATACACATTGCCATGCAAATCCTATAGATATGTAATCGGTATAGTGCTTCAAAAAAGGAATATCAACATATCTACATATAATTTAGTGACCCAATCAATACGATCCGGGCCTAAATATAGCGTTGATTTATCATGACATATCAAGGAAACAACTGTAGTGCTATGATTAGTTTATTCCTAACTCAAAATAGCATTTTACTATACGTTTAATTCAACGTATCCATATTAAATTTGCATCATTTCAGGTCAGCCATTGACCTAGCAAGACTTCGTTGCATAAAATCAACGAATCTTAATCCAACATAAGCATTTTCTTGGAGGTAGAAACTAAGGTTTAAAAATGGAAAAATAGACTTCTAGTGAGTATAGCAGTTTAGGTAAAGACTTAAATGGCTCTCAGTTTGGAGTAATCTGGGTTTGGTTTGACATGCAAATTGGTTACTATGTACATTAAAGGTGGACCGCTCATTGACCCTATTTTCGAGCTAAGTTTAGGCCACTTTAATGTTGATAGTTTCTACCATATTCATGCATTGGTGAGGCATTGTTTTGAGGGTAGTTACCAACGGTTTGGGAGTAGTTTTCAAGGAGGTATTTCCAACCTGCAAGAGGACAACTTTTTAAGTTAGTTTTGGGACATGTTCTCTACTTGAACTTCAACATGTTATTGTTAGAGTTCTTTCAACATGTTATTGTTAGAGTTCTTTGTGGATTTTTTTTAAAACATTATTTGATATTTCATTTTTATTTCATTTTTAGATGTCTAAGAGGAGGTCACTTGTGGTTCAGATTTTCAGAAGGGTGCCATTTTTGGAAAAACAACACCAACAGTACAAGCACATTTTCTAAATCTATCGTCAGTAGTAGTAAAAATTTCATAATTAACCTCTATTGATTATTGTATGTGTCATTTTGAACATGTGGAGCACTCCTCTTTGGAGTTATTTATAGCATAGAAAATAGTATGTTTTCTTGTTGATATTAGCATGTTTTTCAAGGAAAAACAATCACGAAGAGAGTGATAATTTTGGAGTCAGTTTTTTTTATTTTAATACAATTTTTTCTTCAAGGGAGAGATTTATTTTTTAAGGCATGAGAAGCAAGTTATAATACACTAATTTGATCGAGTGTTTCTTCCAAGTGGAGTACTTTTTTTTTTCTATTTCTGCTTCTTAGATTGTGCTTCTCTTCCAAGTGCAAGTGGAGCCCTTCTCTTTTTCTCTTCCAAGTGCAATGCTTTTCTATTTATGTTTTTTACATTGTGTGGGATGTATTAATGTCTCGATGATATCAAAATTTGTACCCAAATGTAGTAGTGGTTAAACATGATTGTGATATGCTCAAGATATGAATCCAAGATATAGTCCTCAAACATCAAGAAAAGATTAGGTTTTATGAAATTTATTTAATGTTAGTATAAGTATAACTAGAAATTAAAAGGACAATGTTTTTTTTAAATAATTTTTTTGATGAAATATTTACACAATTTACTAACTAATGTAATTTTTTATTATAAAAGGGTTGGATAAATATATACCTTTCAACTTTAATCTAAGAATAATCTTTTAAATTTATATATTATGAAAGAGTTGATGAATATATACTTTTCAATTTTAACTTAAAAATAATCTTTAAATTTAATATGAAAGAGTTAAATGAATATATAACTTTCAATTTTAACCTAAAAATAACCTTATGAAAAAGTTAGATGAATATATACCTTTCAACTTTATCATAAAAATAACCTTTCAAACTTATTTTGAAAGAGTTGGATGAACAGATACCTTTCAACTTTAACCTAAAAATAACTTTCAAATTTAATCGCAAAATATTAGTAGAAAAGCTTGGCATGCTTATGCGGCACAATATGCTGGCATGCATGTCTCTGAGAAGATTCCGGCGTGCCTCTGCACAGGATGTTGGCACAAGATGCTGTCGTCACGTCATGCCTGTGCAGAGGATGCTCACAAGATGCTGGCGTCACGTCATGCCTGTGCAGAGGATGCTGGCACAAGGTGCGCACTATATCATCTCGTTAAGCATCTTGTCCTTTATCATCTCGTCGATCATCTTGTCGTTTTCTATATCAGAGAGGCTCCTCGTGTATTGATATCAGAGAGTATAAGGGACTGTTAGATACACGATATCAGAGAGTATAAGGGACTGTTAGAAGTTCCTCGTGTATTGATCCGTAACTTCTGGTATAGATCTGTAGCAAGTTGTTCGCCTGATAACACATAACAAAGGTATTTCTGTCTACATATATACTTTGTGAGTCGGATTATGGTTTAAGAGTATGAGTTGTAATGTAACATTCATCGTTTATAGTTTATATGTTATCCCTCCTACCATTAAAATATAATACGTGTCTTCTCGATCACTACTTACTAATTTTATGAAAAGCAGGTTTCGATGGCTGTCATCCTCCGAGCAATTGGGGCATGGATAGCAAAGAATTCGCTGGATGAATTAATTGAAAATACTTCAGGTCCCGATATTACAACAGTAACGAGCAGACCAGGTCCGGATATTACAGCAACAACGAGCAGACCAGGAATACTACATTTTATAGAAAAGAAGGATGAATTGGATAGCCAAAGGCCGATGTGGGGATTGTTATACACATATAATGAGATTTTCAGAGAAGCAAATGTATTGCTCTATTTTAAGAGGATTGCAGGTCTCGTTGCGATGGGTGGTGTTATCGCAAATCATGGAAGTTACCCAAATCTCCATGAGTTCTGGGAAATGATAGCAGGCAAGAAAATCTTCTCTTCCGAATTGAAAGAATCTCACCCAGATGTCCACCCAGACGTAAGAACGTTATTCTATTAATAGAATATGTGGGCTTCAAGAGAGAGACTGCTCTAGAAATGTTAGAAAAACACTGGCAGAAGGAATTGAGGATGGAAAGAAATTATTATTATGGACATTACTGGGAAACACCATGTTGTTTCTTAGTCCCTCGAAAGCTTTCATTCCATATGTTCAAAACATATGGAAGAATTTGGGATGGAGCAGAAGACAAGTGGTATGCTAGAATAAGGCCAATCTATAAGGAGGAAATATTCGATAAAGCTGAGTATAAAGCTGTAGATCCCAGTCACAAAGAATTAACATTCTGGGATCCTCCTGAAGATTATAAAGCAGCAAGAATAGATGAAAATGGAGACTGGTTCAGTGAAGATGCGGAAAGAAGTGCACAAGAATTATGGAAAATACTGACATGTTATACATCTGGATGGCCTGGTTGGGTTGAAGCAAGAAAATATTGTAACTTAGACATGCAAGATCTTGGTATAAAGATTCCATTGATTCCCAAACAGTAAAGTTAGATTCATCTACTATGCGACTCTCGGTGAATGCTCCTATCAATGGAGTTTTATGTGTTGTTTCTACAGTCGCGATGGAGAAATTAAGCCTGGAGTTCAAAGGCAATCCTTCCATATGTATGTCACGTGGCCAGTCAATAAGTGCGTTTAGGTTTACGTATAGGTGTTGTCTTTGTGATCTCAATATATGTGTCATCTCGCCCACTTATATGACTTAGTTGTTGTCTTTGTGTGTTATTATATGACTTTTCTACGCTTTAGCTGTATTGTCTCAATATATCTGTCATTTTTTCTTTCCCCAAAAGTCTTAATTCTTATTCAATATGTTATGTTATTTCAGAATTTGTTTTTCGCTCGTAAGTCTTATTCGATATGATTTTTACATTGGAATTCAAATGGGAAAACCCAATTAGAATGGTGTTCAATATTCAATATTCTCTTTTAGGCAATTCTGATGAAAATGGAGCTTTTTAGAGTGTAGATATGTAGTAATGTGTTCTTTTTGTAAATTATAATTATAATGTAATTGTATATATGTGATTTAGGTTGGTGAGTTGACATGTTTGTTCTTATTGATTAATATGACAAGGCTCGTAGTGTTTGTTGTTGAATTATATATTATGTACATTGAGATAATTAATAAAAATATTAATCAATGACTCCCACAATGGGTGGAGTGATCCAAGGGAAACTCATGTCTTTTGTTTGAGTTAATGTACCATTACCATATAATTTTCTCTTTGACTTGTTAGTCACTCAATCAATGAATTCATGTAAGAGGGTGGGTGTGAGAAATTCACATCCCTTAATTATTTTGGGAGCATGGGTTGAGTACAATCGTCTTTGGGAAGAGTGAGAGTCAAGCAATCAAGGGAGAAGAAGGAAAATTCATATGGAAAAAGAGGACAATTTGTTGCTTGAAGAAAGTCATTATTGGGTTGTGTTTATGCTGTAAATGTGGTCGATGTGGCTGTAAAAATGACCTGGAGCCTATTCCTATTGAGGAAATGGATCAAGAGCCTTGTGAAGGTTGTTTTGAGCATTCTTGGAGCAAGTGAGAGTTCATAGAGTTCTTAGTTGTGAGATTCATTGCCAATCGAGTGCACTGGAGCCCTGATAAAAGAATGGTACAACTGGAGGGACTACGCAATAGAGAAGGGGGTGCATTCCTTGGGTTGTGCAAGTTATGGAGAAGAGATTTGGTGGATTGGCAATGTTGTTGGAGTAGAGCCTGGGTTTTGGGCTATTGAGTATGAAGAGTGGACAACCAAGAGGGCCAGATTTCCTTATGGACTCATACCTCAGCGTGAGGTGTTTGTTGTTGAGAGAAAATAAACAACAAGCCTACAACTGGGAGGAACGTCCTTCATACACATTCGGTTGATTATTTCGTAAAGGAATAAGTTTCATGTTGTGTTTATTATGTTAATTCCACTATGTAAATGAATATATGAATGTTGTGTGTTGCTTGAAGAATTGCATTTATGGGGTTTTAAATATGTTGTTAGATGTATGTTAAAGTATGGGCTTATTGTCCCTTGGTTTATTTTATATATATAGGGCATTTTAAATTTAGTAGGAAGGTATGCTACAATATATGGTAAGTCATTTTTTAAGTAATGTGGCTCACTTGAAGACTAGGTAGATTACATAGTTGACTTAGTAAAACATTATGGGAGAAACAATAAACACACACACACATATATATATTAAGGTTATACATGAAAACAAAATATTTAAAAAATAAACAATAATATCTCACTAAAAAATAGATATTTAGAATATGTAGCAATATATGTTTGCAATTTCATAAAAAAAAAAAAAAAAATGAATATGTACTATATATTTGAATTGTTCACCCAAATGAAACATGATAAAAAAGAAATAGAAATATGTAATTCTCTATCTTTTATGCACTCCATATTATCAAATTGGTTACTCTTAACCTAATTCCAAAGTAGATATATACGATGATACACACGACAAATTTATATAACATATAGGTGGAAAGAGTCTTCAAAAGATCGAGTGCATTCTCATGAATATCAAATTTCCCTTGTTCTCACACGTAGCATATGTTCCTTCCCTCTTTCATTTTCAACATTTGTAGATGCTCAAAACATAATACGATTTTGTAAAGCCAATGCTTTTTATGAAGTATCAAAAAATGCTAAATATAGCTACAACTTCATTCTCACCTCCATAAAGTGCCTTAGATTTCACACTTCACCTTCTATAAGTTTGGCATTGTAATATACATGGGATAAGATAGTTAGTCCACCTTTGTTATCAACCCCAATTGACTAGTTTCAATCCCATGCCTCGCTGCCAATAACTTTGTGCACAACTTCCTCAATGAATAACACCCTTTGTACATAATACTTAATTAAAAGTGGAGACGTTGGGTATATGGTATTGAAGATTGAATAGACTTTAATTTTTTATTTGTTGTTGATAAAGTAAACCTTAAGTAAGTTTATTAGAATAATCTTATAATAGGGTTATAAGTAATTGAGAAAGGTTATGTTTTTATTGTGATTTACTCTAAATATTACATAAAAACATTTTTTAATGGAGGTTTTTGGAGAACCTTTCCCAAAAATTCTCACTTGTCTATTTATAGTGAAGGGTGCTCAAATGTATGACATATTGATGTGTAAAATAATAAAATTCACCAAATGTCATTTATATATGTTACATAAAGAAATCTTGGTTTATTTTAGTTTTAAATAATATTTATTCGACATGTTTTAAACATATCAATGCATTGGTATGTTACAATGCCAAATGAGTTTGGCATTTTCCATACAATATCAGTGTTTTCTTTTAAAATTACAAAAAAATCACTAATGCACACGAATTTACAAAGCACCAACGTTTTTCTTCTATACAGGGCACTAAATTAGATTGATACATTATAAAATATAGGTTTTTATTTCAAAACAATTAAAACATCAATGGTATGTTTTATTGTCATGAAAAACAATGATGTGCCTACGTAAATACCACAATGATGTGAGATTTTAAAAAACCGAAAACGTGCATAGAACATCTTAACACACATGTGCCTGCGACTTTATGTGCACCATAATATGGTTGAATAAAATAAATTATCAAACCATAATTTCATTTTTACATTTCCTTTAGTGCTTTGAACCATACAAGCTCTGTGCTCATCATCCCTATTTAACTTCCCCATTATCTATGCTACTATCTTGTTGTATTTCTCTATTCCTTCACTTCACCAACAGATTTGGTTAATTTAGCTTATTGGGTTGGGTTGTAAAATTTTTCTTATTGGGTTGGGTTGTAAAATTTAGAATTTAGCTTAGACTTGCCATTGTTTTCATTTTTTTTTTAATTTTGCATGATGCATTCAATTGTTTGACTTGCATCAAACAAATTTGGTGCATCATATAAATTAACAAGATGCACCATTAATGGTGCATCTTGTATATTTGCAGGATGCACCATACTTAGGGTGATGGTTGACCTAGTACACATTGTTAAATATTACCATAACTTAAAAAATAAACCATGCTTTCGATGCTTCTCGATATTTCAAATGCACAAAAAAGCACATGAAAATATATGGGTTATACAAGACCGATAAATGCACTTGGTAAATAGATGCAATGTAGGAAGTTCTTCACAATATCATAAACATACCATTAGGTTTTTGTATAAATATCTGGAGGCTTTCAGTGCTCTATGAAATGTACAGAGGTAATGTTAGTAGTGTGTTTGTACATACCAAGTGAAACAACATGCCCTACTTAAATTGAACGAATTCACATGATTTTCAGTGTGTTGTAAATTTTCAATAGCACTACTATCAGTGCATCCTTTCAATTTGAGAACATTGGAAAAAGATAAAATTAAATAAAACTCCATGTTTTTTGGTGCTATTTATATTGTCTAGAAGCATCATGAGTGATGTTTTTTGGATGATATAATTCAATTATACTTTAAATCCTTCAAAGTTTCTCTCTTCAAGGTCACTTGGTACAAGTTATGAATGAATGAAAAAGATCCTAATGGAATTGTTATTAATCGTGATGATGGATTTAACATGATTAATACAAGGATATTAGAGATGGGTACATAGCCCCATGTCCTTCCAAGTCAGTGTGAGTAGGTATTTTATTCAGAGCCCCATGTCCTTCAAAGTCAGTGTGATTAAAAATTGATATCTTGTAAGGTCATAAAGGCTAATCCAAGAATGAAAAATGTTTTAATTCTAATCCATGGTAAATCGTAGGTTGTTGGTCATGCATATGTAAGCCAAATTGGCTACAGGGTTGTTCTTGCATAGGAAAGAGGGTATGATGTCGATTTTGTCTTAGGTGTGGACCAAGGTTAGACATGTAACATTTCATTTTGATTGAATAAGACAAAAAGAGAGTAGAACTCTCAAATGAATGTTGGTTTCTCATGGTTAAGGGTTCCAAGGTAAAATCTCGGTGTACTATGTGATTTCTTGTTTCATTTATGTTCTTGATTAAATTCTTCTTCTCTTCTACTAGGGTTAGTGTGTAAGTGTCTTTCATTTCTTGACATACTTCACTCCATTGGAAAGGGAAAAAGTTTCCCTCTTGCTACCAATCGTAGGACATCCAAGAGTTTATCAAGTACCTTCCTAGGTGAATTTCCTCTACAAAAGGGAGTCCCTTCTCTTCTACACAATCCCTTGGTGACCTCCCCTTACCAGTGTCAGTTTCTTTCCATCCAACACCAAGTCACGACCCTCTTTTTCTCCAATCTGGATATGGGTCTTCTTTATTCTAGGATGACCATTCAATTCTTTGGCAAGCTTTCTATTTTCTTCAAAAAAACTTCCCATATCTTCTCCACTACTCAGATTTGCGTGCGTGAGCTCCTCTACTCATTGCATCACCATCTGTCTATAACTCATCTCTGTGTGTGAATTTTCTCTATTCTTTTGTGTGGGATTCAATCTTAGCACATCTTCATGCTCTATGTCATTTTCCTCTACATGATGCTTGTGTTCTCATATGCGCGTCCTCTAGTCGTTTTTCTCTCTTCCTCCTCATTCCTTGAGATCCCACCCACTTCTGTCAGAAGAAATCTCCTAGGGTTAATCTCTCAAGTCGAAGGTGCAATCTCTACTACATACTTCTAACTAACGTCATAGACAACCCTTTACTCCTCCAAATACCAATTTTGAAGGCAGTTGTAACTGCTCCAACCACCCAATCTGCATGCCATTAATAGATTCCTTGTGGTCAAGGTAAACATGATACTTTTGGACAGGTTTATGCATTCAAGTCATGCAGGTGCAGGTTGTATTACTGGGAAAGCTTCGTATTTTTCCTCATTAAAGCTTCCCACTTCCACCTCACCAATCTTACTTGTGGTATCATGGCCAATACTTCAAGGCCTCTCTCATAGTCAATTTTCTAGTGTTTTCATTAATCATAGACACAATTACATGCTTCATTAATCACAATTAAGGTCTTAAATAAGATTACAGTCTTGGGGGAAACAGGGTGTTAAAAAAGTTTTATCTTCTAAGGATGAGTGATGGTAGTTCGGTGACTGAGAATTTAAATCCATTTAATATCGTGTTAAGCCAGTTATCATTTGTGGATATTAAGATCACTGATGAGGAGAAGTGTATCATCCTATTATGTTATTTTCCAAACTCTTGGGATAGCTTAGTCGTGGATATTGGGAGTAATACAACCACAGTAGTGCTATAGGACATGGTTGCTTCTCTGCTATCACAAGAAACGAGAAAGAAGAACATGGAAGAATCACCCAAAGATTCTCTGGAAGTGCGAGGTCGGCCAGTAAATAGAGATAAAAGTAGATTCTCTGGTATAAATTTCAATTCAAAGGGTAGATCTAAATTTCCATTTCAGTCGATGCGAAGATGCTAGAAATGTGGTAAAGTTGTGCATTATAAAAAGGACTGTATGTCGAAGGAAACATAAGTCAGTGTTGGATCCGACGAGATTCAATTGACTGGGAGAAAGACGACCTTAGATAAGGGATGTGATTTGTATATGGCGTCAACCAGTACATAGTTAGATTAAGATTTTTTGTTAATCGACTCAGGAGCATCCTATCATATGACACCAAATCATGAATGGTTATGTGAATATGAAAAATATGATGGGGGTGATGTGTTCATGGGGTACGCCTCGACACCTATAATTCATGGATGGGGAAAAGTATGAATGAAATTATAGGATGGGAGTAAAAGTATTGTTCCAGGTGTGCTACACATTCTAGGTTTGGCATGAAAAATGATATATGTTAGCAAGATTAGTGATGCAGGCATGCATAATTTTCTTTAGAAGGATTCATGCAAGATGGTCAGAGGTGCAATGGTCTTAATGAAAGGAGATCAGATTGGTAGCTTGTACAATTTGTTAGTGAATGTCGACTTGAATGGATGCAACAACATCATTTCTCTTGAAATCGACTCGACTCAATGTCGACACAAATCAACTGGATTTGAGCCAAGTCGGTTCAAACCGACTAGAAAAGACATGATGAGATTGACCCGACCAGGTTATGGCACGATAGGATGGGAAATATCAGAGAAAAATTATTTCGAGTTATGCAAATAAAAGGTATGGTAGAAGTTTTTCCTTAATGTGGTTTAGAAGTTGATTTTTTTTAACATTGCATATATGGAAAACAAATTCGTGTGAGGTTCCCATCTGGAGCAGCAAGGGAAAATGGGATTCTAAAATTGGTGCATAGTGATGTGTTTGGTCCGGTTACATTGTCTTCACTTGGTGGATCCCTGTATTATGTATCCTTCATAGATCATTTTTCCAAGAAGAAATGGATATATTTACTGAGGAAGAAATCATAGGTTTTAAAGAGATTTAAGGCGTTTAAGGCTCTTGTGGAAAACAAAACATAAAAAAGGATTAAAGTGTTGATGACTGACAATGGTGGTGAATTTTGTGGACAAGAATTTGATCAGTTATGTAAGCAGTGTGTCATAACACACCATATACCCCACAAAAAAATGGAGTTTCCGAGAGAATGAACAGAACATTGATGGATAAGGAAAGGAGCATGCTCAGTGATGTAGGGCTTGAACAATAATTATGGGCGGAGGTAGTTGAGACTGCAAGATATTTGGTAAATATGTTTCCTTCGTCAACACTAGTCGACACGACTCCAAATGAGGTATGTTCTGGTAAGAATCCTTCGGTGGCACATCTCAAAGTATTTGGCTATGATACATTTGTGCATGTTCCCAAGGAAACGAGGAGAAAGTTGGACAAGAAGGTAGTTAAATGTATTTTCATCAGATATAAAGAAGGGATGAAAAATATAAGGTATAGGATCATGCATCAAGGAGAATAATGTACAATTTGCTTGCAATTTAATAAAAATATCAATGAAAATGTACAATATATTTGAATTGTTCACCCGAATGAAACATGATGAAGAATGAATAAAAATGTCAAATTCTCTATGGTTTATGCACTCCATACTATCAAATTGGTTACTCTTAGCCTAATTCCAAAGTAGATATATACGATGATACACAACAAATTTATATAGCATATAGGTGGAAAGAGTCTTCAAAAGATCGAGTACATTCTTATGAATATCAAATTTCCCTCATTCTCACATGTTGCATATGTTCCTTCCCACTTTCATTTTCAGTTTCCAAACACACGTAGCATATGTTCCTTCCCGCTTTCATTTTCAGCTTCCAAACACACGTAGCATATGTTCCTTCCCGCTTTCATTTTAAACTTCCAAACATTCGTAGATGCTCAAAACATGATACGATTTTGTATTTAGCTAATGTTTTTTTATGAAGCATCACAAAATGCTAATTATTTTTTGTATAGCTACAACTTCATTCTCACCTCCATAGAGTTCCTTAGATTTCACACTTCACCTCCTATAAGTTTGGCATTGTAATATACATGGGCTAAAATAGTTATTCCACCTTTGTTATCAACCCCAATTGATTAGTTTCAATCCCTTGCCTCGCTGGCAAACAACTTTGTACATAACTTCCTAAATGAATAACACTCTTTGTGCATAATACCTAATTAAAAGTGGAGACGTTGGGTATATGGTATTGGAGATTGAATAGATTTTAATTTCTTATTTGTTGTTGATAAAGTAAATGTTAAGTAAGTTTATTAGAATAATCTTATAATAGGGTTATAAGTAGTTGAGAAAGGTTATGTTTTTATTGTGATTTACTCTAAACATTACATGGAAAACATTTTTTAGTGGAGGTTTTTGTAGAACCTCCCCATTTATAGCTAAGGGTGCTCAAATGTATGACACGTTGATGTGTAAAATAATTAAATTCACCAAATGTTAGTTGAACATGTTATATAAAGAAATCTTGGTTTATTTTAGTTTTAAACAATATCTATTTGATATGATTTAAACATATCAATGCATTGGTATGTTACAATGCCAAATGAGTTAGGGATTTTCCATACAATATCAGTGTTTGCTTTTAAAATTACAAAAAAATTACTAGTGCACACGAATTTACAAAGAACCAGTGCTTTTCTTCTATACAGTGCACTAAATTAGATTGATACATTATAAAATATATGTTTTTATTTCAAAACAATTAAAAGCTCAATGGTATGTTTTATTGTCATGAAAAACATTGATGTGCTTACGTAAATACCACAATGATATGATATTTTTTAAAAAGGATAATGTGCATAGAACATCTTAACACACATGTGCCTGTGACTTTCATGTGCACCATAATATGGTTGAATAAAATAAATTATCAAACCATAATTTCATTTATACATTTCCTTTAGTGCTTTGAACCATACAAGCTTTGGTGATCATCATCCCTATTTAACTTCCCCATTATCAATGCTACTATCTTGTTGTATTCCTCGACTTTTTATCTACGTGGCAACCATGCCTCCTCATTAGGAAGGAAGACCAACTACATTTTTTGTTACCTCCTCATTTACATTTGTAGAGAATTAAAATTTAGAATTTAGCTTAGACTTTCCATTGTTTTCCTTTTTTTTAAATTTTGCATGATGCATTAAATTGTTTGACTTGCATCAAACAAATTTGGTGCGTCATATAAATTAAGAAGATGCACCATTAATGGTGCATCTTGTATATTTACATGATGCACCATACCTAGGGTGATGGTTGACCTAGTACACATT
Source organism: Picea engelmannii (assembly GCA_009831015.1). Taxonomy (NCBI): domain Eukaryota; kingdom Viridiplantae; phylum Streptophyta; class Pinopsida; order Pinales; family Pinaceae; genus Picea; species Picea engelmannii. Next base: position 321,139 of record ML779663.1, read on the forward strand.
GTTAAAGATTATCATAACTTAAAAGATAAACCATGCTTTCGATACATCTGGATATTTCAAATGCACAAAAAAGAACAAGAAAATGGATGGGTTATAAAAGACCCATCAATGCTCTCAGTAAATAGATGAAATGTTGGAATTTCTTCAAAATATCATAAATATGCCATTAGGATTTTGTATAAATATCTGGAGGCTTTCAGTGCCCTATGAAATGTACAAAGGTAATGTTAGTATTGTTCTTGTACATACCAAGTGAAACAACATGCCCTTCTTAAATTGAACAAATTCACATGCTTTTCAGTGTGTTGTTAATTTTCAATAGCATTGTTATCAGTGCATCTTTTCAATTTCAGAACATTGGAAAAAGATAAAATTAAATAAAACTCCATGTTTTTTGGTGCTATTTATATTGTCTAAAAGCATCATGAGTGGTGTTTTTTAGATGATACAATTCAATTATACTTTAAATCCTTCAAGTTTGTTCTCTTCAAGGTCACTTACCTTATATTTAGAAGAGGAGTTTCTACAAAACCTAGACATACAAGCGTAACTTCAACATTAAAGGGTTTTAATTGAAACGTAGAGACCCCACAAGTCCTTTGATCACATATTTAGTGTAAGCGTAAACACCATTTCTATACAAAGGACACTATAAACATCATGCTCACATTAAATATATAAAATGTCCTCACCAAATTGAACTTTCCCTTCTTCTTCAAGAAATATCACTACAACACGTATACCCAACACATTCCATGCATGGGAGATAAAGAAACCCATGATTTAATTGTTGTTTATAAATTTTAGTTGGTATTGAAGATGGTGTAGGTGGGAGCGTGGTGTACTTATCTAAATTTACTCACTTCACCTTTACTTTCATTAAATAACATTATTCTTCCTTTAATAAAGTTATTAATTTTGTAATTATTGTATTACAGGGATAATTAAAAAAAATATTATAGTGATAATATAAATAATTTATCTAATATTTAATAAATATTAATTTTAATTTGGATATGTAAAATAACTTTTTTAATTTTATTATTTAAAAATTTATTTTATTATTTAAAAATTTATTTAATTATTTGTTAAATAATGTTTCTAAATGTTTTAATATAATTCATTTTTTATTACTATAATGTAAAAAATTATTTCTAAATTATTATTAAGAATGAAATTTTTTATTTGATAATTTAAATATACTTAAAATCCATTTAACTCCTAGTATATTA
>ML779663.1:322564-334105 GCA_009831015.1 Picea engelmannii
TTTTAATGGATTATGTTACATGAACATTTTTCTTATTGGGTTGTAAAGTGTTTTTAGACACAATTAAATAATGTTTATAGATTCAATTAAATTATATAAAAATTATTTTAGTTAATTAAAATTTAATATTATTTATAAATTTAATCAAATTATATAAATAAATAAATTAACTTAATTAAAATTAGATAAAAATATTTATGCAATTAACTAAGTTAAAAATTAATGATATTTATAAATTCAACTAAATTATATAGAAAAATTATTTCATTTAGTTAATATTAAGTAGAAATATTTATAAATTCAATCAAACTAAAATTGAATAACAATTATAAACTAAATTAATTTATATAAAGAAATTAATTCATTTTATTGACATTAATTAGAACATAAATTGTATATAAAGATAAAACATAATTTGTATATGAAAATTTGATTACATTTGATTGATAATTGATAAGAGAGTCTATGGATTTCATTATATTGTATAAAGAAACTAATCCATTGAATTGATGTTAAAAAACAAATGCATTTATAAATTTGCTTATTTTAGTTGATAAAGATGAAAATAGAAAATGAAAGACAAATGGACACTATTTTTTAGGGTTTATAACCTTTGGATATGTATACTATTCTTTATGTAAATGTTGTTTTGCATGCACTCTTTATTTACATTTATCAAGGAAAAATGAACAATATTGTTTAGGGTTTATAAACTCCTGGATATGTATCTTGTAAGTTTTGGATAAGACATTGCAAATTTATATGATTAATTTGCATTTTCTTATGAGATATGTTAATTTTTTTTCATGTGTAAACCATTGGTATTATTTGTGTAAACAATTTTTTTTAAATAATTTCTTAAACCCAAAAGTGACATCATTCTCTTCACATTCTAAATTAATGCATATATTTTCTTCAAATTTTAAATAAACTAATAATTTTAATATAATAACATTATTTATCTAATCATATAATATTTTTGTTTTTTATCGTCTAAGTTAAAATCAATTAAATGATAGATGGTGTTGACTTCAAATTTTAATATAATAACATTATATTTATGCAGTGTTGGTTTTAATTCCCTTTTATCTATTTACTCTTACTGGTATTAAGGGATTCTAATTCTATTGACCATTACAGATTGAACCCAGTTCATAACTAAGAATGTTCCCAACAAAAACCCTTAAAGACTATCGGCCCCTCTGGTAACCCAGAAGGCAATGCATTACACAAAGGGTACTGCACAATCTCACTCGAAATAGCTCTATGGGTGGCTGCAATACTCTGGTGTTTGCAACCTGAGACAGAGCGAGATCTACATCTTAACCTTTATTCATTTCATTTAACATCTAGTATAATATTCATTCTATGCATCCATGTGGAATATCATATTTACTTAGTTACTTCATTCATTCAACATTCATCCACTAACCAGACATAATTCATTCAATCACATAACACAGTGTTACCATGGTGCACCCCCTCCTGGGCTACGTCCACAAAGATCTGGATCTAAGGCTTTTATTATAGTTTGGAAATCTCCATGCTGCGCATTGTTACAATCTTAGTTATTCTTCTCTCCCACAGGCTCCTCGATCCCTGCGAGGCTCACTAGATCGCATAAGGCTCCTCAGGCTAACTTTCATGTGCACCATAATATGGTTGAATAAAATAAATTATCAAACCATAATTTACAGAGGTAATGTTAGTAGTGTCTTTGTACATACCAAGTGAACAACATGCCCTGCTTAAATTGAACAAATTCACATGCTTTTCAATGTGTTGTAAATTTTCAATAGCACTACTATCAGTGCATCCTTTCAATCTGAGAACATTGGAAAAAGATAAAATTAAATAAAACACCATGTTTTTTGGTGCATGAGTGGAGTTTCTTAGATGATATAATTCAATTATACTTTAAATCCTTAAAACTTTCTTCAAGGTCACTTGGTAAAGATTTCAAGAAGAAAAAAATGTCACTTGGATGTTGCTAATTGGTCGATCTTCCAACAATATTTGTTTTTCTTAAAGAAAGCAAAGCCCGCCACATGTCACTCAAATTGTGTCGGAATTACAATTCGACTAAAAGGTTGTTGGACACCCAATGTCTATTTTGCAACGCTTTTCTATTTTTGCTTCTCACATTGTGTGCGATGTATTAATGTCGGGATGACATCAAAATTTCTACCCAAATGTAGTAGTGGTTAAACATGATTTTGATATGGTCAAGATATAAATCCAATATATAGTCCTCAAACATCATGAAAAGATCATGTTTTATGAAAATTTAGTGTTATTGTAAGTATAACTAGAAATTAGAAGGACAATGCTTTCTTTTAAATAATTTTTTTGATGAAATGTTTACACAATTTACTAACTGATCTTGTAACTTTTAATTATGAAGGGGTTGGATGAATATATAGCTTTCAACTTTAACCTAAGAATAACCTTTCAAAATTATTAGTCCCTACCCTTCGGGTTGGGGACTATTAGTATTCCCGTTGTTATATTAGTTGTTGCACCAAAACTAATGCAAAAAAAAATACTTTTAACCAAAGTTTTAATCCATTTATTCAATTTTTCATTTCACATTTCATTTTCTATTGTAACTTTTAAATTTTAGGTCTTATTTGGCCTCATTTCGAGGCAATGTACAATTTATGAGTTTGAAACCTAAGAAAGAATGAGTGCACTAATATGTATTGTGGTGTATATCCTTTGAAGTGAACTAATGATATCTTGAGAGTTAGCATCACTTTGTTAACATCTTTTGTTAGCATGCTTCTTTCCATATCTCATCCTTTAGCATGGCATGCTTCCTCTATCAAGTAGATCTTTGAACAACTGTCAATCATCATTTTGAGTGGCATGTGGCTTCATTGATTCATCCATCACTATATTTAATATCATCATCCATCATTGTATTTCCTTGATATGGGTCGAGCTCATTCCTTCCTTATGAAGGAAGGATTCAGGAAGGCTTAACACTTCACTCATGAATCTATCTATTTATGCTTTCCTAGCTCGTTCCTTCACTATGAAGGAAGGCTTCAGGAAGGCTTCACACTTCACTTAGGAATCCCTCTAAGGAAGGCTTCAGGAAGGCTTCACGCTTCATTCACGAATCCCTCTATTTCTTCTTGCCTCTATTTCTTCCAGCATGAGTAAAGAGACCTTTATTTCTTCTTGCATGATTGATGAGAGAAACGTGATCTGCAATAACCTCTATTTCTTCCTGCATGACTGATGAGAGAAAAGTGAGTTGCAATAAATTTATGCCAGCATGACTAAAGAGACCTTTATTTCTGCCTGCATGACTAAAGAGAGCAAAGTGGGTTGCAATAAATTTCTGCTATTACAAGAGATCTGCTAAGATCTACTTTCTTTCAAGAGATATGTTTTCTTATGCATTGATTTAGTGATTAATCAAAGGGATTAGCTCAGTGAAAGGATTTGATACTCAATAGCATGGATTGAGCGAAATAATTTGATACTCAATAACATATATAAACAAGAAGAGATAACCTATTTCTTATGCATTAGTTACTAGATAGCTTATTTGTTTTTACTAGATAGAGAAATTATCTTTTCACAGTCCCGTGTATCTAAGAAATCATTCACAACCAAGTGATATTCGTTGCTTTTGACATCCATTCTGAGCCATGTTCGTATCCATAACTCATATTTCCTTAACATAACGAGAAAGAGATCTCAATCTCATCTTCGCTTCTTTTCCCCAGAGCTAGCCCCAACTCCCTCAGATCCAAATATCATTCTCTAGCCATAGATAGAAGCGCTCACTCCTGGATATCAAATCCATCTTATTATATATCCTTTACAAAAAAACTTAAATACAAATACAAATTTCTTATTTCTTATAACATAAGGTGAAATTCCTATGTAGCTTTCATGGTTCGATTCTTCTCAGACCGTTGGACGCGAAATCCTGGCACAATCCATGCACTGGAATGAATCACATGCATGGATGAGGTGATGGATGAGGAGTTCTTGTAGGTGATGGATGGGCATGGGTGGTCATGGTTGCTTCCGGTGAAGGAGGTGGCAGTGGTAGTGAAAGTGGTGCTCCTACTGCAGCAGCTAAGCCAGAGACCGGTGGACCAATGACCAATAGTGGGTGTGGTGGTGTTACCTGCAGAGTCTCCCATTGATCTAACAAGGGATGGAGATGAAAGGTGCATGACCAGAACAACTCTGGTGGCAACGGGGATTTTAGGTTTTAATTGGTGGTCTGGTGTTGTAACAATCACCGGGACAAGTGGTATCAACTCAGACTACTGAAAGGGATTATGTTCCGGTGGGTGGTCCATGTTATTTATTGTAATTAATCCATCACTATATTAGGTGGAAAACTCACATTTTAGAGTTTTGGCAAGTGTCTTTAGTCTGTTACAAGTGTAATTGTCTTTATGACAAATGTAACATCAACATGCAGTGTATTTTTTTATTTATTCTATTCCAGTTAATCATGAGAAGAGCTTTAGTTAGTGATCCAAATTTCTTCATTGTGTGAATTTTGTCTTAGTATCTGTGTTCTTCTAAATTTCTTCATGGTATCAGAGCATAATTAGTGCAGACCGAATCCCAAGCTCACAAATTCGCAGAATCCCTAATTGATTCCTGTATATATTCATAATGGAAAGCCTAGCCAACTTTGCAGAGCATGTAGATAATCAAGAGATAGCCTAGATATTGAGTATTAGTGATTTGATAGCATATATTTCATTTACTAACATACAACCATGAGAGGCAGTGATTATATATTTTGGAGGGCGCAGATTTACAAAGATATTCCCCTAGTAAGTAAAGCAAGGGCATATGAAGCCATGGTTAAAGATTTTTGTACTTATCCTTACCAGGCAAGTGACTTTGTACCCTTCCCATTGGTGGAGAGTAAGTAACACAAAGTTCCTCTCCTTAGTAACTGATCCTGGTACTTGTGACTGCTCCAAGAAATTGTGACTACTCCAAGAGAGGCAATAACTATATCTTCTGAAAGGTTGATCCCTCTTGGCATACGTACGAAGCTTTTCCCAGATCATGTTCTTAGCAAGGACCCCATTGGGCATGAAAACACCAAATCACCGAAGAAATTTAGGCAGTTCTTACTGAAAAACCCGAAATTTGCTGAGAATTTTCATACTCCATCTTGTTTGAACCCATGGCCATCGAATGATAGCTTGCAGAACATATGTGTTTGGACAAGGTTTACATCCATCCCCATTAAGAAAGAGATTGACCATCCAACTATAATTCCAGACTTTGTATAGGATTCACCATATTCTAGCTGTCTTTGGTAACACAGTTACATCTTCACCTTCCATGAATTTTTCCAAGTAGATAGTACAATCCATTGAAATCGATATCCCATGGAGATGTCCAATTGATTTTCCATAGGTGATTGATTGATTTTTCATATGTGATTGAGGGGATAAATTGTGTGAATTTATCTTTCATGCCAGTGTTAACCTATCTCGTGGCTATATCCTGCATGCTAGTGTTATCCTGTCTCACGGCCATATGATTCTGGCATGACCTCCAAATGTAAACCCATGAAGTGATAGAAGCTAGTCAATATTATTGACACAATAACCAAGTGGCTAGCACCACTGTCCAGGCATACATGCATTGTAACATATAGGTGTGTTTGGTTTGCAGCATGCATGTAAACCAATTGGAAGCGCATACCTATATAAACAGATGTATGTTTGCGGCTGAGTCAGGGGCTGTCTTCAAAAAACAAAACCTATGCACACTTACCTAACGAAAATATGAGAGAAATAGAGGCCTATTGGAATAGCATCTCATTTTCATTATAATTTTCCTTGTTGCGATCTGATATATCTACAAGTTGTAAAGAATTATGGGTGATTATTTCGGTTCAAATCATTGCCATAATATTTGTCTTGCTTTATCCCTCTTTATAAATGCTTTTTTTTGCTGAACTAGATAACACATTGGTATTCTTTTAAAAAAAATAGATGATATAAAAGGTATGGATGATTTCACCCTTCTTTTAAACTCAACAGTATCCTAAGGAACCTTCAGTTTCAAAATTCACTCAGAATATCGTTTTAATCTTTGATGTTATGGGACTTTCTAAAATTTTGTTGAGAGCTAATTGTCTTTCTTTTGCTCTTTCCTTCTGATTTTACTTACAATCAGTTCTTCCTCAAGGTCTCCTTACCCTGTCATTTGTAGAACCGATGCCTTGATCTAATTCTATATCACATTTTAGCATTTTAATTGTGGTGAGGATGTTTTATGTACACCTAGATTGTTAATAATGGAACTACTACTTACTTCATTTACTAAATCGACCCACCCTTCCACCTTATAACATGTGTTATTGAAGTATCTCAACCTTTTATTTTATCAATCCGTGGAATTTTCGAATGGACAACTCTGATTCTGCATGCAAGAAAAGAAACCAGAGTTAATCTTTTCGATGGTAATACTTGTCCCAAGATCTATTTTGAAACTTTTCTCTGTTAACATATTGTTAGATCCGTTAACACGTTAATTATTGGATGAATAGCTTGGTAGATCCTCTTACCATAAATTTTTATGAAGCCTTCATTGTGTGTTTTATGTGTTGTTTCCTAAATAAATGGTTGGAGATGCTATATAATAGAATAAACAAACCCTGAAAACTTAATCCATTGAGTCGTGAAAGGTTATTCAAAATAATTATATTACTTAACATTAACCTATATTGTTTCACTTATGGTTGATTTGATTTTTAATATATATATATATATATATATATATATATAAAAGTTCATACAAATAATTGATTTCTTCTTTATACAAATAATTGAATTTTTTTTATTTTTACTCAAGAATCCATAACCGAATATAAAACACAAGGTGCTATGAAAAATATTAAGTAAGAACTAGGCAAGGGGGATATTACTATAGGATGAGGTATCTTGTAATAGAAAATCAAGAATGCAAGTTATTTCCATGAAGAATTCCCATGCACCTATTTTATCAAATATTTCCTTCATAATATTTCCTCAAGGGTAGGCTTGCTTCTCAATCATGTTGTTAGGCGAGAGAGAAAGAAACGAAGGTAGTTGTGAGGGGAAGGCCATAGGGTTACGAAAGAGTGGGATGAATATATAACTTTCAAATTTAATTTAAGAATAAACTTTCAAATTTATTAGAGAAGAATTGAATAAATATATATTTTTCCACTTTAATTTAAAAATAACCTTTCATATGAATATATACCTTTTAACCTTAACCTAAGAATAAACTTTAAAATTTATTAGAAAAAAATTGAATGAATATATACCTTTCAACTTTAAACTAAGAATAATTTTTCAAATTTATTAGGAAAGGGTTTCAACTTTAAACAGAATAACCTTTGAAATTTATTAGGAAAGGGTTGGATGAATAGATGCCTTTCAACTTTAACCTAAAAATAACTTTCAAATTTAATTGCAAAATACTAGTAGAAAATGTTGACATGCTTATGCTGGCATGCATGTCTCTGCACAGGATGTTTGCACAAGATGTTGGCGTCACGTCATGCCTGTGCAGAGGATGCTGGCACAAGGTGCGCACTATATCATCTCGTTAAGCATCTTGTCCTTTATCATCTCGTCGAGCATCTTGTCCTTTTCTATATCAGAGAGGCTCCTCGTGTATTGATATCAGAGAGTATAAGGAACTGTTATAAGTTCCTCGTGTATATGTTATCCCTCCCACCACTAAAATATAATACGTGTCTTCTCGATCACTACCTACTAATTTTATGAAAAGCAGGTTTCGATGGCTGTCATCCTCCGAGCAATTGGGGCATGGTTAGCAAAGAATTCGCTGGATGAATTAATTGAAAATACTTCAGGTCCCGATATTACAGCAGCAACGAGCAGACCAGGAATACTACGTTTTATAGAAAAGAAGGATGAATTGGATAGCCAAAGGACGATGTGGGGATTGCTATACACATATAATGAGATCTTCAGAGAAGCAAATGTATTGCTCCATTTTAAGGACTTCAGAGATCTTCAGAGAAGCAAATGAGATCTTTAGAAAAACACTGGCAGAAGGAATTGAGGATGGAAACAAGTTATTATTATGGACATTACTGGGAAACACCATGCTGTTTCTTAGTCCCTCGCAAGCTGTCATTCCATATGTTCAAAAGATATGGAAGAATTTGGGATGGAGCAGAAGACAAGTGGTATGCTGGAATAAGGCAAATCTATAAGGAGGAAATATTCGATAAAGCTGAGCATAAAGATCTAGATCCCAGTCACAGAGAATTAACATTCTGGGATCCTCCTGAAGATTATAAAGCAGCAAGAATAGATGCAAATGGAGACTGGTTCAATGAAGATGCGGAAAGAAGTGCACATCTTATACATCTGAATGGCCTGGTTGGGTTGAAGCAGGAAAATATTGTAACTTAGACATGCGAGATCTTGGTATAAAGATTCCATTGATTCCCAAACGGTAAAGTTAGATTCATCTGCTATGCGACTCTCGGCGAATGCTCCTATTAATGGAGTTTTATGTGTTGTTTCTACAGTCGCGATGGAGAAATTAATCCTGGAGTTCAAAGGCAGTCCTTCCATATGTATGTCACGTGTTCAGTCAATAAGTGCGTTTAGGTTTAGGCATAGGTGTTGTCTTTGTGATCTCAATATATGTGTCATCTCGCCCACTTATATGTCTTAGTTGTTATCTTTGTGTGTTATTATATGACTTTTCTACGCTTTAGCTGTATTGTCTCAATATATCTATCATTTTTTCTTTCCCCAAAAGTCTTAATTCTTATTCAATATGTCATGTTATTTCAGAATTTGCTTTTCGCTCGTAAGTCTTATTCGATATGATTTTTACATTGGAATTCAAATGGGAAAACCCAATTAGAATCGTGCTCAATATTCAATATTGAACCTTTAGGCAATTTCGGATGAAAATGGAGCTTTTTAGTGTGTAGATATGTAGTAATGTGTTTTTTTTTAAATTATAATTATAATGTAACTGCATATATGTGATTTAGGTTGGTAAGTTGACATGTTTGAGCCCGAGAGTGAATTATATATTATGTACATTGAGATAATTAATAAAAATATTAATCATTGACTCCCACAATGGGTGGAGGGATCCAAGGGAAACTCATGTCTTTTGTTTGAGTTAGTGTACCATTACCATATAATTCTCCCTTTGACTTGTTAGTCACTCAATCATTGAATTCATGTAAGAGGGTGGGTGTGAGAAGTTCACATCCCTTAATTATTTTGGGAGCATGGGTTGAGTACAATCGTCTTTGGGAAGAGTGAGAGTCAAGCAATCAAGGGAGAAGAAGAGAAATTCATATGGAAAAAGAGAACAATTTTTACTTGATCTATATTTTTCTCGCTCGCTTGATTTATATTTTTCTCTCTCCCTTGATTTATATTTCTCTCTCTCGATTGATTTATAGAGTTCACACTTGCTTGATAGAGGGATTTTGCATTTCAATGAGTGGGGTATTTCACTTTCATTAGATTGACTGACTCGTTTATTTAAAAGATGACACGGATCTTGTCATGGTGTTAACCTTTCTTTGGATTTTTTCTTTTCCTCTTTGAATGACCTCTATGATGAACACGATCTTTGTTCTCTTCTCATGTTTAAGTATGACTAGCTGGAATGAATTTTTTTGCTAGTTGGAGTCAGTCATGTAATATGTAGTCATCAAACTGTTTTGTACCTAATTTCATAAACTAGCTGGTTTATTGCTTATCTTAATGCCTTTTTTGTTTTTCTTAATATTTTTTTTTCTTTTCTTTTATTGCTTATTTTATTTATATTTTCTTTATTCTCAAATTCAACCTAGGACGCCCCAAAGGGTTTTCGACCTAGTCAGATCTTGTTGACACCCCTGAAGAGGTTTTCACTAGCAGGTCTTGAGGCTACTGAATATTTTATTTTTTTAGACAGGAACCATTAACTAATTTTTCAAATGGGGTCCCTTGCATAGTCCTTAGTTGAACTGCTACTGACGGTCGGATGTCCTTGACTACTTAAGGACCCAACCAAGTAGTTTCTAATTTTTGTGGTTTTACCATTACCCAACTGTCATATAGTAGTATCGAATCTCCTACGTTTATATCTTTATTTTTTATGTGTTGGTAATCCCATAGTATTTTCAGGACCTTAACATCTCAATCATCCCTGTCAAATCCAAATATTTTTTTTAGGCCCTTGTGCAAAATTTTGTTGAAGGACTCGACAATGCCATTGGAGTGTGGATGGTGCACATACATTTTTTGTGGTCGAGCATGAACTTTTTAAGAAATACTTCAATTATTCCATTTACAAAATGAGCTCCTTGATCACTAATTAGTGTTAAGGGATAATCGAAACTAGTTTCTATATTTTCATATATGAATTTGGACACTATCTCTTTTATACAATTTTCAACTTGTTTTGCCTCTACCCTTTTTGTTAAATATTCGACTATTGTGATGACATACTTCGCCCCAATTCTTTTGGCTCTTTTTAGAAAGGGATCAATGAAGTCGATAGCCCAAATCTCAAATGCTGAATTAGGATTTATAGAGTGTAATGGAATTTAATTTTTCCAAAAGGGTCCATGCATCCTTTGACATTTATAACACTTCTTCACTTATTCTTGATAGTCCTTATGTAAGGTCAACCATCAAAGACCTGCTTGAAGGATATTTCTTGTTGTCATGTCAACTTGGAAATCACCTCCTGTTAAGAACCAAATATCAATATAGCATAGAAAAACCTCAGAAAAAGTACTCAACGCCTTGAAAAAGAGATAATTTAAGATAATAAGCCTCTTCGAGGGGGCAACCTCCTTTTACCCCACTTAAATGTTCAAGTACCTGATGATTCAAAATGAAAATGTCTCCTTGGTATATATAGGAGACTAGGAGGTATAATTACAACTAATGGCCTAAAGCCGACATAAACAAAATAACATTACTAATATAATATGCCCCAATTAATGGGTAATGAGCCAATATTAGGGATTAACATGCCCCTCCCCTTGAGAGAAGTGTTGTCCGCAACGCTTGAGTAACTCTGGATGCTTCTGTATAAAAGACTCATGTTCCCAAGTGGAATCTTCAGTCGGAAGTTTCCTCCATTTAATGAGATACTCTGAAATGGATCTATTCCTCAACTGGCAAATTCTTGTGTCAGTGATGGCTTCAAGATCCAATATGATTTTTCCTTCCTCGTCAAGTTCTGGCAATATAGTTTGAACTAGGATCTTGTCACCTATAACCTTCTTTAAGCATGAAACATAGAAAACTGGGTGTACTCGTGAAGATGCAAGCAGCTCCAATTTGTATGCCATAGTACCAATCTTTTTCAACACCTTATAAGGTCCATAGTTCTTTGGTGTTAATTTATTATCCTTCTTGGCTTTCTTGAGGGACATCTGTTTGTATGGTTGTAGTCTTAAAAACACCCAATCCCCTACTTCAAAACTTCTTTCACTACAATGTTGATCTGCTTGTTGTTTCATGCGATTCTGTGCCATGGTCA
>ML779663.1:354555-388690 GCA_009831015.1 Picea engelmannii
AAGTGTGGACTCTCATTCAAAGGTTGCAACAGGATTCCAGTGCATCAGATACATTTACATGGAAAAATGATTCACTATGGTACAAAGATCGCTTATATTTATGTAAGAACTCCCAACTCAAACAAAAGGTACTATTGGAATTTGACACCTCTCCAGTAGGAGGGCACTCGAGATTTTTGAAAACCTACCATAGAGTCAAGAAGGATTTTTTTTTGGATGGCCTTAAAACTGATGTTCAAAGGTTTGTGGCAGAATGTTTGGCTTGCCAACAAAATAAGGTGGAAACAATTAAGACCCTAGGTCTTTTACAACCATTATCCATCCCAAGTCAGCATTGGGAGGAGGTTTCCATGGATTTTATCACAGGGTTACCAAAGTCTAAGGGAAAGAGTCTCATCATGGTGATTGTTGATAGACTGACCAAGTACGCACACTTTTGTGCACTCTCTCATCCCTTCAAAGCTAGTACAATTGCCACCGCATTCATGGAGACAGTTCAAAAGCTACATGGAAGCCCAAAGATTATTGTAAGTGACAGAGATCCCATCTTCACTGGACATTTTTGGACAGAATTATTTTCTTGTTTGGGTACTCAATTGGCTCATGGCTCATCCTATCATCCTCAATCAGATGGGCAAACCAAGATAGTGAACAAATGTCTGGAAGGATACCTTTGTTTCTTTGTCTCTGATAAACCAACACAATGGCTCAAATGGTTACCCTTGAAAGAATGGTGGTATAACACTTCCTTTCATACTGCAAAAAAAATGACACCATTTATGGCACTCTGTCACACACCCACTATGGCATAATAAATTTTTCGCCTTTTCTTGAGGGACAGAATCCCCAAAATCCTACGGGGATTAGCACAGGCTGGCTCTCCCCTATTTCCCACCTCCATGAGATCGTTAACCATGATCACAGGCCAAACAACTAGGCACCCTTTCGCATTTCACGACTCAGCGATATAAGTGAGCCGAGTCTTTCGACTCTGCAAACCCCGAAATGTCGAAATGCCGAAGAGGCTTCGATCAGCAATTAGCCCCCCTGGGCTATGTCTTGGTTCATATGACCACTTCTCATAAGACCGCAGTCTTATTCCCTTCGGGACTTGTCAATACGAGAGCCCGACCTCTTGTCAACGGGACTCCCAAATTCTCGATTTCTGATTTCTTGATGGACTCTTCCTTTCGGGAATTTCCCGAAATCCTAGATTGTTGCCACGTGTCCTCCCTCAGATGGATCGTCCTCGCCGTTTCACGATTTCATGAATTCTGACCACCAGTTACACAAATCCTCTATCAATTCGAATCCCCAGTACCTAAAACACCAATGGGCTCTCGATATCCGTCATGTGTCCTCCACGGATGGACGGTCCAGATTGTTTTGGGACTTCACCAAGTGCGAGGTCAAAATGCTCACTTTTCTTTTTTGTTTCTCGATGTTCGAATCCCCGAAATGGGTGATCTCACGACACGTTTACTCCATTACTTGGACGATCCAAATCTCTTTCGGGACTTCCATTGTGAAGTTTCCTGACCTCTCGTCATCAGGACTTCTGAAATCCTGAAGTCCAAAACCTCGATACCAACTCCTATTTCGGGACTGTCGCCTCTGTTCACGAGGGTTTAACCCTCAAGCATCTCCTAAAAAATCCATTGGCTGTCGGGTTTTCTAACTAAGATCTGACGGTTCAGATATGTCCCATGCTATGCACTCTCTCGCTACTCCTTGGACGTGCAAAAACCAATGGTCCAGATACTCCCACGAACCTTGGGGATCTATGGTCTTGATTTCTTCGCTACTCGCGAAGATAAAGGAAAAAGGGTTAAGGCATTTAACACCCTCATTTCTTCCTCCAATCTAACAGTCGTGAATGACCGCAGATCTTCCAATAGGATCTCATCCATCTATCGATACTTATCCCTTTGCTTCCATTTCAGGATTTCAAGAGGATCATTCTTCCTCGTACAGGGTTACTAAGACTTGTGCCTTCAAATCCTTTTATAGGTTCTTGGTGCACTTTCCAAGAAGGATGTCTATGTGGGGAGATCTATCCAGGGTATTACCTGGGACAGATAAGGGTATAGATTTCCCGAGAACAGACTTGAAGTCTGAATTAATTCAATATGCGTATATATATATATATATATATATATATATATATATACAAATCTATCTATAAACATAATCCATACATGGTCCTTCCAATAAAATCATGCAAACACCATTTCTGATCAAAACACCACACAGACAGTCTTATACTCAAACCATTCATAAACTGCAAAGACTATGAGCATACATGTCAGCATATAAATTTCAAGATGCAAGATGATCATAAATGCCAGGATATACATTTCAAGATGCAAGATGTAAAACAATTATCAGAAATAACAATAGATGTGATTACAACTGCCGAGAGGGGTGCTCGTTTCCACCCAACTGTAGGCTCAATGACTCCCAACGGATTTACCACTAACCACCACCAAGCTAAGACCATGATGCTGAGAGACTGCGTCTTTGTTTTCGAGTGACCGAGAACAAAGGTCACTCTCCTTCTTCTCTGCTATCACTCACTATGTATTTTTCCAGATTTCTCCTCTTCCCCTCGCGTCTGCCCCCTGATCGCACACTCTTCTTGCCTTTTCTCCTTTCGGCGAGGTTGCGTGTGGCATGATTTTCCTCATGGTGGTCAGGTATGAGGACTCTACAGATGGGTAGCTCACCCCCATCCCTCATTAATCATGAGGAGCCATTTACCTACCAACCTGGCGAGTCATTTAATTCGGGGCCAATGAGCCACTTTTGGTTCTCCGGGCTAGTGAAGTCCAAATACGGTAATGGTTTTGGTGGAAGTTAATGCCACCTTTCCAAGTGCCTTCCACCACCTTTCTTTAGCCATCATGGTCTCTTTTTTAGCACATCCCCTCTCAGCATTCCTGCAATATATATATTCATAATATTATTCACATTCATCGACCTTTTTCACAAGATCCATTCACATCACACATTCACATTTCTGAGTTTGCCACAATACTTGGCCAATATAGTTATTTTTACAGACTGGGGGAAAAAGGGTGTTACAATTCCCTCCCCCTTAAAGGAACATCGTCCTCGATGTTCTATCTATCAAATTGACATGCATGTACAGATGTAAACAAAATCGGATATGTCTGTTTCATGGCATCCTCCATTTCCCATGTAGCCTCATCTGGGCCAAAATATTTCCACTGCACCTTGACCTGTGAAATGGTTCGGTTCTGGAGCGGGGTTTCCTTTCTGTCCAGTATGCATTGAGGTTCTGGTAGAAATTCTCCCTCCGGTTCCACCCGGATCACAGACCAATCAATTATATGATTAGCATCATGTACAGATTTCTTTAATAATGAAACATGGAAAACATTATGTGCTTTTACTGTGGGAGGAAGTTCTAGCCTATAGGCTACGAGTCCCACTCTATCTAGAACCTCAAAGGGTCCACAATACCGAGGTGCCAACTTGGCACAAGCTCCCATTTTCAGTGAACTTTTCCTGGGCCTAACTCTGAGATATACATTATCTCCCGCTTTGAACTCTCTTGGAGTTCTCTTCTGGTCGACATAACTTTTCTGTCGGTTTTGAGCGACCTTCAGGTTTTGTTTTATCTGAGTCACTTGTTGTTCCATTTATTTCAACATGTTGGGTCCAAAATAAATCTTGTTTATGGGATTACTCCAGCTGACTGGAGTGTTACATGGTCTACCATAGAGGACTTCGAAGGGACTCATCTTTAAGGATGCTTGGTAGTTGTTGTTGTAGGCAAATTCTACGAGTGGAAGGTAGTCTTCCCACTTCCTGGGTTGATGCATTACATGCATTATTAGCATGTCTTCAAGTATTTGGTTCACTCTTTATATTTGTCCGTCAGTTTGAGGGTGATAGGCGGTGCTAAATAACAATTTGGTTTCTAAGCCAGCCATCAGTGATTTCCAAAAGTTAGAAGTAAATTTTGTGTCTCTCTCAGACACGATCTCTTTCAGCATACCATGCAGTCTGAATATCTCCTGCATGAACACCTGGGCGATATCGATTGCTTTGCAAGTGGACTTGATAGGGATGAAATGGGAATATTTGCTCAATTTATCCACCACTACCATAATGGCATCATTTTGTTTGGTCAATGTTGGTAATTTGATGATGAAGTCCATGGAGATGGTTTACCACTTCCATTCTGGAATTGGTAGAGGTTGTAATAATCCTGCTGGGTGTCGTTGTTCTACTTTAACTTGTTGGCACTCTATGCATTTGGCCAAGTACTCAGCTGTGTCTTTCTTCATTCTAGGCCAATAGAATTGTCTCCTAGTGGCCGTGATCATCTTCTGGTATCCTGGATGACCATAATAGGGTCTTTTATGTAGTTCATCCAGTATGAACCTCTTCAAGTCATCACAATTTGGAATATAAAATCTGCTTCTGTAAGTGAGTAGGCCTCCTTCGGTCGTCTGGTAGCCTTCATATTTTACTCCGGAGGTTTCTTGTTGTAGGTACATGGTCATGGTATGGATGAAGGGATATGTTTCTTGTGCATTTTTTATTCTTTCCTTGACATCTGTCTCCCAGGTGCTCACTACTACTAAGTGAATTGTTTTCATACTTCTGCTAAGGGCATCGACCACCCTATTTTCCTTTCCTTTAATGTGTTTTCTTTTGAAATCAAAATCGCTAAGGAGGGCCATCCACCTAGCTTGTCTAGCATTGAGCTTTGGTTGATCAAACAGGTATCACAATCCACAGTGATCTGTCATAAGTACAAACTTTCTTCCCAGGAGGTAATGCCTCCACACTTTCAAGGCATTCACTATGGCAGCCAGTTCTAGATCATGGGTCACATAGTTGACTTCATGCTCATTCAATTTTTAGGATTCATAATAGATCACACTTCTTTCCTACATAAGGACTCCTCCAAGCCCTTCCTTACAGGAATCTGTGCACACGAGGAAGTCATCTTCTGGATTGGCGATCTTCAGCATGGGTGCATGGGTCAGTAGATGTTTCAGGGTTTGAAATCTTTCTTCACATTTCTGTGTCCATAGGAATTTTGTCCCCTTCTTCTGAAGGGCAGTGATTGGACAACCAATCTTGGAGAATCCTTTTATAAATATCCTATAGTATCCTGCTAATCCCATAAAGGATCTGATGTCTGAAACATCCTATGGGGTAGGCCATTCCATGATAGACCTGATTTTGTCAGGGTCTACCGCTACTCCTTCTTCGGAAAGAACATGGCCTAAGTAATGTATTTTCTTCTGGAAGAATTCACATTTGCTGAATTTGTCATAGAGTTGATGTTCTATTAGCACTTGCAGCACAAGTCTAAGGTGTTCTTCATGCTCTTTTATGTTCTTGGAGTAAATTAATATATCATCAATAAAAACAAGCACAAATATGTCTAGGAATTTGCTAAGTACATTGTTCATCAAGCACATAAAAGTGGCAGGGGCATTGGTCAACCCAAATGGCACCACCACAAACTCATAGTGACCATACCTCATTCGGAAGGCAGTTTTATGGATGTCTTCACCCTTAATTCGGACTTGATGGTATCCTGACCTCAAATCAATCTTTGAGAAAATAGACGCACCCCCCAATTGATCGAACAGGTCATCGATATTGGGCAAGGGGTAGTTGTTATTTATGGTTACCTTATTGACTTGCCTATAATCTATACACAATCTAAGGGTACCATCCTTATTTTTCATGAATAGGGCTGGTGCTCCCCATGGAGACACGTTGGGTCAAATATAGCCTTTATCCATCATTTCTTTTAATTGCAACTTGAGTTCAACTAACTCGGGTGTGCTCATCCGGTAGGGTGTCCTAGAAACTAACACCACTCCTGGTGCAAGTTCTATCGAGAAGTCAATGTCCCTTCTTGGAGGTAAACCTGGTACCTCTTCCGAAAACACATCTCTATATTCTCTCAGGATAGGGTGATCATCAGGGCTTGGCTTGTCACCTTCGATTGTTTTCAACACCTGTATTGCATATAGGGGACATCCCTTTTGGCAATACTTTCTCATTTACAGAGTTGATATTTGTCTCACCGAGACAGGTTTTTGGATCCCTTGAAGGGTTATCTTTTTCCCTTATTTACTTACACAGTCTAAGGTTTTATGGTAACAGTCCAATCTGGATTTATGGGAAGCTAGCCAATCCATACCAATCAACAGATCATACGATCCCAGGGATAATATGTTAAGGGTTTCTTGGGTAGGGGATTTACCCAACATCAATTGGAAAGATGGTATAACCTCTGCTACCCTTCTTCTGGTGCCAGTGGCTAATTGTACCAACCATGGCTTGGTATGTTTTTGTGGTTGTAGTTTACACTTATCAACAACTTTAGGGGATATATAACTCAAATTTCAACCAGGGTCAATCAAAACAGACACTAGATGGTTGGAAATCATACCTTCTATTTCCACCACTGAAGCTTGGTGGTCATCTTGGTTATTATCCAAGGCTGCGTAAATTTGTGTCTCACTCCTAGCCACATCATTGACAGTAGTAGCTTCTTGGATGTTATAAATCCTCCGACTGTTATGTTGTCGGTGTGGACAGTCTCTCAATAGATGTTCTTCCCTGCAACCCCAACATTTTAAAGGTTCTCTCTTTGGGTTATCAGTCTTCCCTGATATGGGTCCAGAAGATTTATTTCCGCTCAAGGAGGGAAAATTCTACTGGTGCATAATCCGGGTTGGGAAGCTCATTCTTGGGTCCCTCTTATAGTTCTTAAATCCTGGGGATTTAATTCCCCTTTTCTGAAATCTTGAACTATTCTTCTGTTTCCATCCTTCACGAGGTTCTGCTCGATGCCCAAACTGTTCATGAAAATAGGTCGCCTTTCAAATAGTGCCTTCTAGAGTCTTTGGCCCATCACATTCAATTCTGTCCTGATAGTCCTTAGGTAGTCCACTGATGAAGCATTGCACCTTTTCCTTTTCTGTTTTTATATAGGGTACATACCTCAACAAATCGAGGACTTTGTTGACATATTCTTCTATAGTGAGTTGTCCCAGTTTGAGTTCATAAAACTCTTTAGTCTTTTCGTCGAAATATTTTTCCGACAGATACTTCTTTTAGAAGTATTTCTCAAACCATTCCCAAGACAGGTCCTCTTTGCGAACCCCTTTCACATTCTTAAGGTCTTCCCACCAAATGGAAGCCTTTCCGTTCAAGTTGAAGGTGGCCACTCAGGCCTTCATATTTTCTGAGAAGTCATGGACTCTGAAATACTTCTTTATTCCAAGCAGCTAGGCCTCTTCTTCCTCTCCCTTATTTATTTCACCATTGAAGGAGGGTGGTTTGGCTTTTCTGAATTCTTTGAATTTACGACCTTTGGAAGACCTTTGCTTCCTTTTTTTCCTTCAGGAATAGGAACTGGTTCTGCTGCTAGAAGAGCCTTCTGAATTTCCAGATTCCTTTTCAGAGGAATCATCCGACACTTGTCCTTTACCTCTGGGGTGGACCTTTTTTGAGGTGCTCCTCTCAGTCTGGCCACTAATATGACCATGTTTCTGAGTTTCAAGTTCATGTTACATTTTTCTTTGTAGATTGGATGAACTCTGCAGTAAAACTACGTTAATTTCTATTTGTTTTTCTTGTTCTTTGATCATCCTTTCATTGTCAGCCTTGCAGATTTGTAATTCGACCATGAGGCTCCTCACAGTCTCGACTAGATCTGGAGGGGTCCCTACTGCCCTCCTTTCGTTAGAATCTTCATCTCTATTGTGGGAGCCCTCTCCCACTTCATGGTGAGTCACCATACTTATGCGTTGATAATTTCCTGTGGTTGATATTCCGTTTGTGTGAATAAGAAAAAAAACCGTTGCTTGTTAGCCAATATTTATATTTATTTATAACTAGTACATAATTCATATTTTCACATGTACACACACAATAGGGGTTTTTCATTCTTAACTTCATCTTTTGATTAGGAAGGTTAAGACATGTGGTTACTCTTTTTAAGAGTGTTTCGAATGGATCTTCTGCGCAACTCGTTCATGAGCCCAAGCAGGGCGAGTGTTGTAACCATGCTCTGATACCAATTTGTCACACACCCACTATGGCATAATAAATTTTTCATCTTTTCTCGAGGGACGGAATCCCGAAAATCCTACAGGGCTTAGCACAGGCTATCTCTCCCATGTTCCCACCTCCATGAGATCATTGATCATGATTACAGGACAAACAACTAGGTGCCCTTTTTCATTTTGCGACTCAGCGATATAAGTGAGCCGAGTCTTTCGACTCTGCAAACCCCAAAATGCCAAAATGTCAAAGAGGCTTCGATAAGCAATTAGCCCCCCTTGGCTATGTCTTGGTCCGTATGACCACTTCTCATAAGACCATAGTATTATTCCATTTGGGACTTTTCAATACGAGAACCCGACCTCTTGTCAATGGGACTCCCAAATTCCCGATTTTCGATTTCCCGATGGACTCTTCCTTTCGAGATTTTCCTGAAATCCTAGATTGCTACCATGTGTCCTCCCTCAGATGGACGGTCCTCGCCATTTTGCAATTTTGTGACTTGCGACCCCTAGTGACAAAAATCCTCTGTCAATTCGAATCCCCGATACCCAAAACACTGATGGGCTCTCGATCTCTGCCACGTGTCCTCCATGGATGGATAGTCCAGATTGTTTTTGGACTTTGGCAAGTGTGAGGTCAAAATGCTCACCTTCCTTTTTTTTTCTCGATGTTCGAATCCCCGAAATGGGTGATCTCGCGACACATGTCCTCCCTTACTCGGACGATCCAGATCTATTTCGAGACTTCCATTGTAAAGTTTCTCGACCTCTCGTCATCAGGACTTCCGAAATCCCGAAGTCCGAAACCCCGATACCAACTCCTCTTTCGGGACTTTCAGTTCTGTTCACGAGGGTTTAACCCTCATGCATATCCTGAAAAATCCAACGGTTGTCGAGTTTTCTAACTAAGATCCGATGGTTTAGATCTGTCCCATGCTGTGCACTCTCCCGTTGCTCCCTGGATGTGGAGAAACCAATGGTCCAGATACTCCCATGGACCTTGGGGATCTATGGTCCTGATTTCTTTGCTACTCATGAAAATAAAGGAAAAAGGGTTAAGGCATTTAACGCCCTCGTTTATTCCTCCAATCTAACGGTCATAAATAACCACAGATCTTCCGACAGGATCTCAACCATCAATCGATACTTATCCCTTCGCTGCCATTTCAGGATTTCAAGAGGATCATTCTTCCTCGTATAGGGTTACTAAGACTTGTGCCTTCAAATCATTTTCCACGTTCTTGGTGAGCTTTCCAAGAACGGTGTCTCTATGGGGAGATCTATCCAGGGTATTACTTGAGATGGATAAGGGTATAGATTTCCCGAGAATGGACTTGAAGTCTGAATTAATTCAATATCCATATATATATATATAT
Organism: Picea engelmannii; assembly: GCA_009831015.1. Taxonomy (NCBI): domain Eukaryota; kingdom Viridiplantae; phylum Streptophyta; class Pinopsida; order Pinales; family Pinaceae; genus Picea; species Picea engelmannii. The sequence goes on from ML779663.1 coordinate 364,004, forward strand.
ATATATATATATATATATATATATAAATCTATCTATAAACATAAGCCATATGTGGTCCTTCCAATAAAAGCATGCAACCACCATTTCTGATCAAAACACCACACATACAATCTTATACTCAAGCCATTCATAAAATGCACAGACTATGAGCATACAAGTCAGCATATAAATTTCAAGATGCAAGATGATCATAAATGCTAGGATATACATTTAAAGATGCAAGATGTAAAACACTTATTAGAAATAACACCAGATGTGATTGCAACTACCGAGAGGGGTGCTCGTTTCCACCCAGCCTTAGGCTCAACGACTCCCAACGGATTTACCACTAGCCACCCCCGAGTTGAGACCATGATGCTGTGAGACTGTGTCTCTGTTTTCCAGTGACCGAGAACAAAGGTTACTCTCCTTCTTCTCTTCTATCACTCACTTTGTATTTTTCCAGAGTTCTCCTCTTTCCCTCGCGTCTGCCCTCTGATCGCACACTCTTCCTACCTTTTCTCCTTTCGGCGAGGTTGCGTGTGGCATGATTTTCCTCGAGGTGGTCAGGTCTAAGGACTCTACGGATGAGCGGTTCACCCCCATCCCTCATTACTCATGAGGATCCATTTACCTACCAACCTGGAGAGTCATTTAATTCGGGGCCAGTGAGCCGCTTTTGGTTCTCTGGGCCAGTGAAGTCCAAATACGGTATTGGTTTCGGTGGAAGTTAACACCACCTTTCCAGGTGCCTTCCACCACCTTTCTTCATCCATCGTGGTCTCTTTTTCAGCACATCCCCTCTCAGCAGTCCTGCAATATATATATTCATAATATTATTCACATTCATCGACCTTTTTCACAACGTGCATTCACATCACACATTCACATTTCTGAGTTTGCCACAATACTTGGCCAATATAATTATTTTTACAGACTGGGGGAAACGAGGTGTTACACACTCTATGGATACCACCCTCCTTCCATCACTTCTTCTCTAAAAGAAAAATCTAAGGTTCAAGTAGTGGAAGATCACATCAAGAATCAACAACAGGTTCTCCAAATCTTAAAGGACAACCTGACCATGGCACAGAATCGCATGAAACAACAAGCAGATCAACATCGTAGTGAAAGAAGTTTTGAAGTAGGGGGTTGGGTCTTTTTAAGGCTACAACCATACAAACTGATGTCCCTCAAGAAATCCAAGAAGGATAATAAATTATCACCAAAGTACTATGGCCCTTATAAGGTGTTGCAAAAGATTGGTACTATGGCATACAAATTGGAGCTGCCTGCATCTTCACGAGTACACCGAGTTTTCCATGTTTCATGCTTAAAGAAGGTTATAGGTGACAAGATCCCAGTTCAAACTATATTTCCATAACTTGACAAGGAAGGAAAAATCATATTGGAGCCTGAAGCCATCACTGACACAAGAATTCACGAGCTGAGGAATAGATCCATTTCAGAATGGAGGAAACTACCGGTTGAAGATTCCACTTGGGAAGATGATTCTTTTATACAGAAGCATCTAGGGTTACTCAAGTGTTGTGGAAAACACTTGTCTCAAGGGAAGGGGCATGTTAAGACCTAATATTGGCTCATTACCCCTTAATTGGGGCATATTATATTAGTAATGTTATTTTAGTTATGTCGACTTTAGGCCATTAGTGGTAATTATACCTCCTAGTCTCCTATATATACCAAGGAGACATTTTCATTTTGAATCATCTTGTACTTGAACATTTAAGTGGGGTAAAAGGAGGTTGCCCCCTCGAAGAGGCTTATTATCTGAAATTATCTCTTTTTCAAGGCATTGAGTACTTTTTCTGAAAATTTTCTATGCTATATTGATATTTGGTTCTTAACATGCTTTGATATTTGTTCATTATCTGTGAAGTTCATGAACTAGGTAATATATAATTCCATCACCAAATTGTGCCATTTGTTTTTCTTCATCAGTAATATCAACTTCATCCCAAAATCTCTCACAAATTAACTAATGTCATTTGGGGTCTTCATCACCTTCATAAATGGGGGTATGGATGAGGCCCATTATCACTTTCTTGGGGGTTTTCAGAATTGGAAGTATTGCAATATTTTGATTCAAAGTTGAATGGAAGTCGATATGGACTTACTTTGTTGGTTTGAGTTCTAAGTGTTTGACTCGACTAATACAATTTTTTTTTTTCTCTTCAGTCAGAATCTATTCAATTTCTAATTGTGTTGGTTCTTCACTTGGGATTATATCATATGTCTCACATACTTTTTCTATATATTATACGAATCACCCTCTTAGGGATTGCATTGATTCATTTTCACCATCTATTGATTAAGAATATTGAAGAAGTAGATTCAATAGGGTGGAAGAATCTATGATATCTCTTATATGGAGGAATATATCCACCGATCAATTTTGATATTCTCTTGTGCTTCGACTATAAGCCTGTCGTTTATCTGACCATCATTGTTAGTTTGGAACCATATCTTTGGGGATTGAGTATCCACATGAGGTATATGATGGAGAAAGTATGAAATGTGCAGGCTAGGAATTATTATGGGGGAAGGTCGAATCATGGGTCTCAAATCATCAATATCCATACTATTGACTTTGTCAATTTCTTCCTGGATGCCACTAGCTTCCATACTCACTTGTAATATTGTACTCTCCCAACGAGTTGTTGTGGCACTCTCAAGGGTTTATCTAGTGAACTCCCTCACCTCGGTAGGTTTCCTATGTGAACTTATGGGATCCATTTCATTTCGTAACTCTTCTTTCCTATTTTTCCCTTCTCCCCGCTCCAATATTTGGATATTAACTGAGATTTTATAGGTCTATGTTTGACATATATAATTCTCACTTGTTTCAGTTATCTTCCTCTTGAATTTAGACATTTTTTACTTTGGTACAATCAACTTGACTTATATCATCTCACAAATTTTCCAACCCCCCATCGTCGGTCCAACTTACTCGAGTTCATCGATGTTTCTCATTCTGGTTGTTTTCATTTCTTCAAAAAATAATCCTAGGCTTCTCTTGTGCCTTTCAAATTAGCTTCAAGTAATTCTTCCCACTCTTCTTTACTTTCTTGCCAATTTTAATTGAGAGGAGGATTGCTCAAAAGGGGTCGGTATTTGAAAATGTATCTGACTCCCTTGTCTACCATGAATTTACGGAGAAAGGATAGGAAAATGAAAAGGAAATCGTCGTGTAATTCGATAAATAAGTTTTTTGTTATAGTTTTGATTGACTCTCTATCTTCGATCATCTGTTCTTCAATATAATCATGTACTATTCTTTCAAACCACTCATTCATATTTTTTTTTTCCTTTGCTTATTATTTTGTGCATCAATTCTTCGTATAGAGTGATTTTGCGGATTCGATGGTTGATTGATATATTTCAATAGTTCCTCTTGAATAGCTTCTAGGAATCACTCATGTGTTTATGAAAATAACTGAGTACGTTCTTTGACTAGCATCATTCAGTTCCTCCTTGTGTAATTTTTGATATAATTATTATTTTTTCACTCCTGCCATTCACGTATTTTTTCCAAGGTTAAGATTTATGTGCATTTTACTTTATACATCCTTGATTTAAAAACTATCAGCAATGGAACCAATGTTGTAATATGAGGGAAAGTATGAGAAGTTACCAGTAGTTCCTTACACAGAGCATCATATGTTACAACATTATCTATATATATAAGAACACATAGAGATACATGAAAACATACACAAGTAATGGGAGAACCATCAAATACACTTTATTATATGGATAAAACAACCTCTTCTCTCTGTTACATTGCCACACACACATAGACACACCGATACACACAGACACAATTCATACAACTACTTGTCTATTACAGTTCTTAACAACCTGGTCGGTCCACTCTAACTGTCTGATCGACTGAATTCTCTATCTGACTTATGTAGTCCAATTGATGTGTTGACTAATAGGTTTAGTCGATAGAGTTGACTATCCTCTACAACATGGATCCAACTCCAAACCATAAAGCAAGTTCTTGAGTCAACAAACTAAGTTATAATATATCACAAAACCAAGTGGTTGTTCCATGAAAATGTATTCAAATAGGTGTCCAGGAAGAAAGGAAGTCTTCACATCCATCTATTGGATTTTCCTTCCAAAATGAGGAAAAAGGGAAATAATCAGTTGAAAAGATTTCATCTTTACAATAGGAGCAAATATTTCAGTGTAATCTATGCCTTCTTTTAGATAAAATTCATTTGCAATGAGAAATGTTTTATGTCACTCAACAACACCTTCAGAGGTAAATTTGGTCCTGTAGACACATCAACACTTCACAATGTTATTTCCTTGTGGTTGGGGAACCAAGTCCTAAGTGTAACTCTTTGACAAAGAATCAATTTCTTTATGCATAACATGTTCCCATTCATTTCATCCTTGAGAATCCGAGAAGGCAACATGATTAGAAGTTTCAAGTACATGAGTAATGAGGGAAATGATGACATATTTCTTTCGACTTCGAGTTTGTTGTTCACAGGAAATATCACTGACATCATCTCCAAAAAATTTATTTCTCTTAATATCCCATTGGGGTAGAAAAGAAACATGTGACTGGTTGGTAATAACAACAAGTAGATCAGAAGTCAAAGAGTTTTCAGTCAACAGACCATTCAAAATGGAGAACGATGGAATAGTCAATTTGTAGGTCAATGGTCTAGTTGGAATATGATAAAAGTTTTAATATCCAGTCAAAGGACTAAAATGCGGAACAACAAAACCAATTTTAGAGACAACATCAAAGGGATCATCCTGCATCAATTTGGAGGAGGAATTTAATAAATTAATGTTTGAAGACTTTTCATCAAAACATACATTTCATCTAATAATTATTTTTTGTTTGACAGGGTCAAATAGTCGAATATAGGATTTTGACTCTTCAAAGTATCCCATCATGATGCAAGCATTACTCTTTGCATGCAAATTATTTATTCAATCATAAACAATATGATCCCAGGAAACACCTCCAAACAAACAGAGGTGGTACACTGAAGGATTATTTCCACACCATCATTCAACTATATTCATGGAAGGAACAACTCCAGTTGAGATGTGATTGATAAGATAGTTTTCACAATACACTGCTTCATCCCAAAATTGAGGAGGAAGGTATTTGGCTTGCAAAAGAAATCTATCCATTTTGACCAAAGTCTAATTCTTTCATTATGATATGCCATTCTACTAAGGTGTGTGAGGAATTGACCACTTCCAGTCAATACCATATTGAACCAGGTATTGTTCAAAAGTTTGATTTACATACTAACCACCATTGTATGATCTTAGGAGCTTGATGGGTTGACCACATTTATTTGCAACAAAGGCCCGAAACTCCTTGAACTTTTCAAAGACAAGTTTCTTGTTCGTTAGAAAATATACCCATGTAAAATGAGAGAGATCATAAATGAAAGTAGAAATATACCTTGCACCTGCCAATGGTGGTATATTGATACGAAAAACATCACTATGAAATGACTCTAGGAGGTTATGTTCTCACCGTGCTTTTCTAGATTCGAAAGGTTCCCGATGATTCTTGCCAAGAACACAACCTTTAAAGACTCCTTCAGGGGGAAACACTTTAGGTGAACTAGCAACCATGTTCTGAGTTTCCATTGACTATAGACTTTGAAAATTAAAGTGTTCGAATCATTCATTCCAAATTTGACTTCTCTCATCAGTATGAGTAATAAAAGTATTTGTTTCATTGTTAGGTCGAATTGTGTCACATAATTTATATTGACTATATATCAGGTCAAGAAGCCCTCTGATGACAATCAACTTGCATTTATTAAAATCATGAACATAGAATTGATCTAGATAGAATTCAACAATCTTACCTTCTTGTGTTAACTGAGCAATAGAAAACAGATTAGCACTAAGGTTTGGCACATTATAGATTTTTAACGTTTTCCCATGTCAATAGGTAACATCACCCTAACCAGTAACATCTAGATCAAAATCATCAACAACATATATTTTACTATCCTTAACTTCATCCAACCATGTGAGAACATAGGCATCTTTAGCCATGTGATGAGTGCATCTAGAGTTGATTACCCATTCATTCTATGTAGAGTTAGAAAGTAAGGCTTGAGAAGTTCTGAATTTGAAGGTGAAATCATTAGTGGGTATTTGTATAGAGGACACATCTCCTTCAAGGTATTTATCCTTCTCCTCTAAATAGTCTCTCTTCTTATAGAAAACCTTCTCCACATTTCCAGTATTTCCATAGTACTAACATGTCTTCTTCTTTCTACTTCCACGAGGTGAATCTATCTATCCCTTAGGTTTCTGGTAATGGTATGCAGGTTTTTATGTAGAGGCATAAAACCATACTCTATCCCCAGGATCCAACTTTCTATTTCCCTTGAGAAAATACGCTTGATGTTTACCACCAAGCCATCCTTCTTAAAGAAGTCTATGTTTATCAATAATCAAAAGGCCACATAAAGCTTCAAAGGTTTAATCCTTACCATGTTCCTTGTGTTCTTTCCAGTTGGTGCAAAAATTTGACATTAACACATTGAATGTTGTTCTCAAATTCATCAAGACTAGCTTGATGACTTTTCCATCTTTATTTTGATAGTTCTTTCCACATTCTCCAATTTAAACTATATTTCTTTAACATGCACCAAATATTCATCTATTCTATCAAAATAATGAGGATAAATAGAGATCAACTCTTTCTCCAACTATATGATGTGGCTATCATCAACTTTGTCTAACAAAAACTTCAACTTATTCCAAAATTGATGAGGGTAGTTGATTCCACTAAGGTGAAAATGAATCTCTTGCAAGATATAGGTCATGATTACCCCCACAACCTCATACTTGTTTCCATCAATACTGGACTTTTCCTAATCATCTGTTGGATCTAGAATTGTGATCTTCATATACTGCCACAATCCTTTAATCTTTAGTTTGGTTTCTATGTTGGGTTCCCATATTTCATAATTTGATCCATCCATAACAACAAGATCAATATTCGAAGCCATATTCAATATCTAGATAGAAAATATGGTTTCAAAGGTTCCAATCAACAAACCACCAACCTAGAGTCAATCACTTAATAGATCCAACTCAACAAGGTTTGTAGATAACAGGTCGAGGTTTTAAACCATTGGCTCTAATAGAATGTTGGGGAAAGGGATGGAACCTATAATGTAATAGAAAGACTATTGTGTAGATAATCGAAGAGGAGAAATTTTTTTTAGAAGATAAAGGTGGTGTCTAAAAACACCATTACATAACTTAAGAAAAGAGGACTATGATCAGAACATATTAGTGCATATTGAACCTTGATATATCTGTATGATATCACTTTGATCACTTGATGATAATGACCCAAGTGGTCTGCTATTTATATCCTCAAATTATCTAGCCAACTTTCATAGAATTGGGAATATATCGTCCACATATAATCATCGGTTGTTAGAGTTGACTCCATAAAATCCACTCTATCAAGTCGAGTTGACAAGGATTCTCAACTCGACCGTCCATGCCTCCAACTTGTAGTTGATTTCTAGGTTGGTCGATCCACTTCTCGATTATCTTCAATTGTTGGTCAATTGTTTGATCAATAGGCATGTTGACTACTTGACCGACTAATGTAGTGTTTTGTTTGATCGCCTGACTGATTGTATCCATATGTAGGTCGACCTCTTCACCGACTAAATATGGGATAAGTTTGATGAACCATCAATACTTGATTTTCCAACAATGTGGTCCCTCCAATTTTTTAGTTAAGTTAATAAGATTAATAAATAAATAATTTCTTTTTGAATTTATAGTGTCACGCTCGACAAGCATTTATCATAAACACTTGATTCTCCTTAACCAACATGCATTTAGTTGTTTAAGTTGAACCTTGGAAGAAAGATTTTTGTCCCTCTTGTGGACATAGTTTGTTCTTGAAATGTTAGTGGAAAAGGTGTCGAGATATTCTTTGTAAAAAAAATCGTCATTCTCCAAATCCTTTTGGAGATATTCCTTAAAATTTAAAATCCTTGTAAAGAGAGTAGTTGAACTAGTTGTTAGTTCCCAAATGTCAAGGATTAAAGTGACCCTCATTTTAATATTATTTGCCATGGACTTTCCAATATCTATCAACAGACTTGAAGAACCTTTTAACCTTGATATTGGTTTGAGTATATCCTCCAACACATTAAGTGGTATAATTGCATAAATCAGTTTGATGAGAAAAGGTTGGGGCAATAGAGAATCATCTAAATCTTTTGTCTTCTTCTTCAAAACCAAGTTCTCATTTTCTTGTTCCTCAATGGAGTATTTAAAGGAATCCCTTGTGACTTGATGGAATTGAAAAACCTTAGAATGTTTTACTCGTGTCATGTTTATCTCTGAGATCCATTTTTCAACAAATTTTTTATCTTTTAAATTTACCTTCTTAATTTGTAATTTATTTGAGTTTTGATTAAATGAAGCATGGTGGAGTGTGATTGATTCTTCTTCAAAAATAAATGGATCTTCACAAGATAGTTCTTATACCACTGTCCTACTTTCAATCAATTGTTGTTTATCCTAATCGGGCTCTCCAATTTCAACATCAAATTCCATGACTTCACACTCTGGTACTTCCTAACTTTCTTTCTCAACAAACTCTCTTTCTATTTTTATACATACTAGGACTATATGTGATTTTTAAAGAACCTTTTTAGGAGGGACTGTTTCAACTCCATTATCAAAGATCCCAACGAGAGACTTTATTTGTTCTTGGTTCTTTCCATGACATTTTGTAATAGCCCAAATTAATCCCCAATGTAATTGTAAATATATGATTATAGGCTGGTGAGACAAGATGCTATAGGCCAGAGTGCTTGTTGGAGATACTTCACACAAATCTAGTATTTATTTTTCCTAGGGTTTTCCCTATGTTTATTACGCATTATCCAGTCTCCTACATTTTAGGGAGAATATTCATTTTCCTACATTCTAGGGGAATATTCTCTTCAGTTCACAGATCAGTTGGATCAGTTGAGTAGAGTCTTGATGCCACATTGGTTCCATCACCATGTAGAATTGGGCTCATCACTGCTAATGCACATTGTCCTTGGGATTATCACCAGAGTGGCATATTATTGATGGTTTCAGTAAGTTAACTCGGGACTGAGAGACTAGTTGACTTAGACTAGGTGGCCGTTTACTCTCATAACTATCGGTGTGTGTCTAGATCACTTTATACCACCACTATGGAGCACTAGCTTATCTTCTAGTGTGCATTAGTTGAGTTATACATATTATATCAAGTGTAAATTATCATTCATTCATTCATTCAGTTAATACAATTCTTGATTCTCTCTCTCGTTTCTATCTTTTTTCATTTCTTCTACAAACCGTGTATGTCCTTTGCTAGCTAGATCTTATATGTGTAGGTTCATCAACATTTACATGGTATTAGAGATGATATATTGCTAGGAAAAAGACACACCAGACTCTTTTTGCAGGTACCGAAGATTGAATACAATGGGAAAATGGAATTTTCAAAAGAATTTGTTCTTACACTGTACAATTTCTTTGCATGGAAAGATAGCATGGTAATGCATATTAGAAGAAGAGGATTATACAGGTTAACCATGGACATAGATACTGAACCCACATCAACCATAGAAAAATCCATTTATCTAAATCAGATGAATGAATCATATGGAGTTATTTGCAGTCTCATTTCTCCTAAGATCCTATTTCACATATCCTCCTGTAATACCCCTAATGAATTCTGGACCAACATGGAAGTAATTTTTGGAAAAAAGGACAATATGAGAGGACATGTACTCGAGGTGGAATTTCTCACTTTGGATCCAAAAACCTTCGAAAATATCCAAGATTGTTTTACCAAATATAAGGATTTTTTGTCGCAACTCAACACTTGCGGGGTTGATAAATGTAAGGAGGAGAAACAAATGTTTCTTACCATTCTTTCCAAACTTGGTCTGGAATACTCAGTGTTTGTATCCACATTTCATTCAGTTAGTCTTGCCTCTGGAGCTGCCTATAAAATTCCCTCTTTTGAGGCCTTTATCGAGTCTTTGACGTAAGAGCAGACCAAGATCACCAATTTGGGAAAAATCAAAGGCTCAAAGGTGCATGAACTTCCTGTACAAGATGGTAGCAGTCACCAAAATCATAAATATAAACACAAAGACAAAGGGAAGGGACATGCACGTCCAAATAAGGAAGGGTACTCAAAACCATTCAACGATTCCTCTAGATCCAAAGGTGGAAAGGGAAGAAAATAGGAGAAATTCACTTACTGTCGATGAAGATTCAATCCAAAATCCACATGCATGCAAAAAAATATAGATCTAATGGAAAAAATACTTCAGCAAAAAAACCTTGGAGATCATATCCCAGAGGGTGCCAAGAAGAAGAAGCCAAAATATATAAACCCCAAGAAAGGTAATTATAGCCATTCTTTGATTACCATTAACTTCTCTCTCGATGATTGGATTGTAGATTCAGGTGAATCACACCTCATGTAATCCAAAAAGAAAGGTTAATATTCTTTGGATGCATGCAAAGGTCCTCCTATTCTTATGGGGGATGACTCTCCAGTTGAAGTCACTGACAAAGGAAGAGTTGAACTCACAAACAGGAGCTTCAAGAATGTGCTACATGTTCCCAAACTCTCCTTCAATATTCTCTCTATGTATCAGATGAAAAAATCCGGCACCGGAAAGAAATTAATATTCACACCTTATGCAATGGATATCTATGACATGCAAACCAATTCTAAAGTTTCTGCTGGTGAAGTAAATCACCAATCCAGACTCTACACATTTTCTGAATTTATTAAACTAGATTTTGCATTATTGCTTATGCATGCTAATGAAAGTAGTAGGATTTGGCACAAAAGCTTCAGGCATTTAAATTTTAGATACATGCAATATATTAAAAAGAATGGAATGGTTGAAGGTCTACCTGACATCCACTTCTCCAAAGGAATTTGTGAGGGATGTGTTCTTGGAAAAAACCCTCAAGAGAATTTCAACAAAGGAAAGACTCAGAATGCCTCCTATCCTTTGGATCTGATCCATAACGATCTCATGGGCCCTTTTTCACATCCATCATTCAGTAAACAAAGGTACGTTATCATTTTTGTTGATGATTTATCATGCTACACCTAGACTTTATTTCTCACGAACAAATCTGAAGTCTTTCAACATCTCAAAGATTTCAAGGCCTTTGTTGAGACACAGTCAGGAAGGAAGATCAAAGTCCTCAGAACAGATAATGGGGGGGAGTATTTCAACCATGAGGTACAAAATATTTGTCTTGAGTCTGAGATTCAATTGCAACACACGGTTCCCTATACTCTGCAACAAAACAAAGTTGTTGAGCGGAAGAATAGATCTCTGAAAGAGATGGAATATTTCATGTTGCATGAAAAGTCACTTCCATAGAGATTATGGGTTGAAGCAGTTAATTGTGTAACCTACATCCAAAACTTATCTCCTCATAGATATGTTAAGGAATATCCCCCTTTGAGGCTTGGAGTAGCCTCAAAGCGGAAGTGACCCACTTATGTATATTTGGTTGCCGTGCATGGGCCAGGATTCCCTTTGAGAATAGGAAGGAACTTGATCCATAGAGTACATAATGTATCTGTGTTGGATACCCCAATAGTCTGAAGAGTTATAGACTAATTGATCCCTCCACAGACCGGATCATCATTGACCGTAGTGTCCAATTCAAGGAGATTATCTTGCATGAAACTCAACAGCCGCATGGAGACACTTTTGTTCTTCCACCTATTAGAGATGATGAGCATGCATGCCAAATCTTCTTCATATGAGAGTTCTTATTCAGAGGATTCAAATTATTCAGATACCGAGTCAATACAGTCATATGCAGAGTTAGTGCACACAGATGTAGATGCAGAGCCAGAGATGAGGCCCAAGTGGGCCAACACTACTCTTTAAGATGTAGGAGATCTTGTTTGGGATCCAACCAATACCAAGAAGACTCGATCTGATTTCGAGGATCCTTATCTTGCACTCACCGCCACTAAATTGATGCCACCCAGGCATCTTTTCTTAGTTCACTCTTCATATACACACTCCTATGGAGAGGCTACTAGGAATTCATTTTGGGAATCCACCATGATGGAGGAGTACAACTCCCTCCTAGAGAACCAGACTTGGGATCTGGTTCCCCTTCCTTTAGGAAGGAAACTTGTCAAGTGCAGATGGGTCTACAGGACCAAGAGCATAGCAGATGGATAGGTTAGCAGATAAAAAACCAATATAGTTTCCAAAGAAATTCAATAGGTACATGAGAATGACTATAATGAGACCTTCTCTCCAGTAGTGAAGAGGGGTTCCATACATTTAACACTCACCATTGCGACATCCAATGGATGGTAAGTCCATCAGATGGACGTGAAGAGTGCATTTATTCACAAAGATATATTTGAGGAGTTCTATATGGATCAGACCCAGGGCTTCATGCGGGATTAATATTTGGTCTGTTGACTAAATAATTCACTTTATGGCCTCAAGCAGGCACTGAGGTAATGGTATACCGATATGGAATCCTACTTGCTATCATAGAGCTTTGTACGTTGTAAGTCAGACCCAAACATTTACATGCTCAGGACGACTGATTCACTTCTACTCCTAGTTTTGTATGTTGATGATTTGTTGATCACTGGTTGCTCGACTTCAACGATTGCTGCAGTCAAGAGGATTATGCATGACAGGTTCTTGATGATGGACATGGGTCTTCTACATTTCTTCCTTGGTATCAAGATCGATTTGGATGCATCAGGTATAAAACTGTCTTAGGCCAAGTATGCATGAGATATCCTTGAGAGATTCCACATGATAGACTGCAAGTCTGCCCTGAATCCTTTCTTATTAGGAGTCAAACTTGAGGATGGTGGGGACACTCCACTGGTGGAAAAAAAATTGTACAAATAGCTAGTGGGGATATTTTTGTATCTCACACACTCCATACCAAACCTCTCCTATACCAACGGAGTAGTCTCCTAGTTCCTACAACAGTCGCATGAGCTACATTGGAAGGTTGGAAAGCATATCCTTTGGTACATACATGGAACCATCACCTTTGGGATTCACTATGTAGCAGACTCTACATTGAACCTCATCGGTTTCACTGATTCTGAATAGACTGGTGACATCATTGATCACAAGTCCTCATTTGGTTACTCACTCAGTCTGGGTTCCAAGCCCATATGTTGGTCGAGAAAGAAGCAGGTTGTTATTTCTCTATATTTAGCCAAGCAAGAGTATAGAGGAGTAGTTAACATAACCATTCAAGATATGTGGCTACAACATTTTCTTACTGAATTGGACATTCAGTTTCACCGACCGATCATCATCTGGTGTGACAACCAGAGCACTCTGAATGTTTGCAGAGATCCATGTCATAGGAAACAAAAAAATCACGTCGAGATACACATGCACTACATCTAGGACTTAGTACACGAGGGGATCATCGACTTGTAGTTATGTCCTTTAGCAAAACAGACTGTAGACATCTCCACCAAGACCTTCACTGAGCAGAAGTTTCATTCTCTGCGCAATCATATTGGAGTGAAGGACACAGTTTCCTAGCAACTGATATTTTTTTTTGATACATTGTACCTTGAGTGGGGGGGTTTTCCCATGAGGTTTTCCCTCTTTCCTCATTTATTTCAGTGTGTCATTTTTTGGAGGGTACCTACCATGGCCTCGTTGTCGAGATCCATTATTTTATTTTTACCATAGTAATGTTCAGGGGGGATCTTGGAGATAATTCAAACACACCTAGGATTTATTTTTCATAAGGTTTTCCCTATGTTTATCATTCATTATCCAGTCTCCTACATTTTAGGGAGAATATTCATTTTCCTACATTCTAGGGGAATATTCTCTTCAGTTCACAATTCAGTTGGATCAGTTGAGTGGAGTCTTGATGCCACATTGGTTCCATCACCATGCAACATTGGGATCATCACTAATAATGCACATTTTCCTTGGGATTATCACCAGAGTGGTGCATTACTGATCATTTCAGTCAATTAACTAAGGAATAAGAGACTAGTTGACTTAGACTAGGTGGCAGTTTACTCCCGTAACTGTCAGTGTGTGTCAAGATCACTCTATACCACCAATATGGCACATTGTATTCTCTTCTACTATGCATTAGTTGAGTTATACATAGTATATAATGTGTCAATTATCATTCATTCATTCATTTAATACAATTCTTGATTCTCTCTCTTGTTTCTGTCTTTTCTCATTTCTTCTGCAAACTGTGTATGTCCTTCGCTAGATAGATCTTATCTGTGCAGGGTCATCCACATTTACAGTGCCTATAAGATTATTAGGCCAAAGATCATAGATTTTGAAATTCTAGAGAGCCTATTGTTGTAATATTTAATCAATCATACTATCAATGAAAATAACACCATTGTTGCAGACCAACCATACAAAAGAGTATGGGGGGTTAAACTCAACTAGAAGGGGAAAGGGGGGATAATATTTTAAGGTTAAGGTGCTAAGTTAGGGAAATTAGGCCTATGAATAAAATAATATTATTCCTAAGTCATAAAGTCATATAACATTATGATATGATTTCCTAAGCTTCAAAAACAATGGAATGAATTACATAAGGAGGGAAAAACGTTAGTCCCTTGGGTGCCAAGAGTTAATTGTGGCACATGAAAATATAATTGGGGGGATTTAGCTCATTTTTCCATCCTTCTCTTAGGATGATTTCATCATTCACCATCCCTGCTAGGTGGCCATGCCCTGTACTTTTGAATATGGGGAGCTGAAGAGGCAGGTGGTCAATCCCATGTTGTTGCTAAAGAGGTGAGTTGTCAGGCTCGTGTGTGGTGGAAGAGGCGGGTTGTCAGGCTTGTGAGTAGTTTTTTTGGGTGAGAAACTACTAGGAATTGTTCTTAGGTGCATTGGGAAATAACTATATGGATCTGGGTCTTACTGTCCATCCTGTTGTTGAAGCCCCAGAAGGGAAGTGGGGTACCCAAAGGAATGTTAAGAAAAGAAAGGGCACACTTCCTGAGATGGGATAGGCATGTGGGGAATGTGGGACTGTAGGCTAGTTGCAGTAGTTGGGAACTTTAAATTGAGAAATTATGATGATCATTAGACTATAACCTTGCTTAGGATTCCCTTTTCCTTGGTATATTTTAGCCCATCTTTGTAACAACCCTAGTTAAATAATTAATTTTCATAGTTAAATATTTGTTTAAAGTATATTAATTTTAATTGATTAATTAATTAATTTCCCTAATTAAATATTTGTAGAATGTATATTAGTTTAATTAATTAAATTATCATAATTAAATATTGGTATGTGGGATATTGGTTTAATAAATTATTAAATTTTGTGTTGGAAATTTAAAACTTTATTGTGCCACTGTATATTCCATTGTAGGGTGTGGACCCTAGTTTTTTTAGGAGGGGTGGAGGCATTTCCCACCGTGTATCCTCTAAAACCTAGAGTCATGGGAGGATAGTTTTATATCATGCTCCCCTAGACATGTGATGATGACTGTCAGTTGCCTGCTGGGGAAGCTTGGTCAAGATAGTGACACTTCCTCTTACGGGTTCTATTTGGAGTTAGGTCAATACAGTTGATGCTCCAAGATAGTCCAGCAGAGGAAGGATAGGAATGGAAGATGGAAGTAAGTTAGGAAGGAAGGATGAGTAGAAATAGTTGAGATTGTATGGAGATCTGCCTTATGGTGGAATTTATTGGTTTTGTTTCTGAAAATAAAATGTGTATATATGAATATTCATAATTACTTAACTAAACTACAATTGTCTAAATAACATTGTTGAGCTAGATAATTGTAATTAAAAGATTTCACAAACATTTGATTGGGTTATTATCTTTTATAAAATGAATAGTATTTTTGAATGGATTGGGTGCATATAGAAATTACTATAGAGGTGATATTTATTGTTATTAGTACATGCACGATACTTGTATGTATTAGCTACACATGCATTTCTTGCACATGTACACTAGTATGTATGAGTTTTCTTGGCTTACTTATTGATAACGTTGTTTATTGGATATAAATGTGAGAACCATGTGTCGTTTCCCTTGTATCATAAAATACTTTAAACTTTGGGACGAAGTTTCCTGAAGGGTGGGTGTTTGTAACAACCCTAGTTAAATAATTAATTGTCATAGTTAAATATTTGTTTAAAGTATATTAAGTTTAATTAATTAATTAATTAATTAATTGTCCTAATTAAATATTTGTAGAATGTAAGTTAGTTTAATTAATTAAATTATCATAATTAAATATTGGTATGTGGAATATTGGTTTAATAAATTATTAAATTTTGTGTTGGAAAATTAAAAAAAAAAAAAAATTATTATTTTGAATCGGTAGATGATCCATTAATAAAAAGGGGATAATGTGGGTGAAATTGAATGGAAGGATAAGGTGGGTGAAACTTAATGAAGGGAGAAGGCGGTGGATGAGAAAGGGGGGAAAGGAGGATATGAGGGGGGAAAAAACACTCGGGGAGGACTTTTGGGGGAGAGCATTATTTTCAGATTGCAGGACTGTATTGGAGCATTATTTTGAGATTGCCGGATTGTATTGGAGCATTTTTTTTTGGGAGATTGGAAGACTGTATTACTGGTTTTTGGTTGGAGAAGATGGTTGTAGGACTATTACAGGGGGGCACCTGTTGCTGGGAGTTTTGGGCTCGGGGTTCAGGAATCCTTACGAAATCCTGGAGCTAGGGAGCCGAAGAAGCTCTATTCCTAGCTGGCTGGGAGGTTAGTCAGTTTTTTGCAAAGCATCAGGCAGAGATGGAGAATATCAATAACATCAGTTAGAGGTATGTATTTTCATTATTCTTCTATGTTATGTAATTTATTATGATCTTCTCATAAATTTTAATTATGTTGAATAAGGAATGGTTATGAATGGTTATATGTTGAATAAGGAATTGTAAATATGTTAGGATATCATTTCTCTATCTAAATTTATGTTTTATAAGGCTCTGTTGGAAGAGACCTACCCACTATTGAGAGTTATGAGCAGTGTGGTCTATGGATGGGAGGAACGTGGAAGGTCTTCACATAATGGGTGTTTTATTTACCAAAGATAAGTGTCTATATGTGTTGTTAAATTACTATGTGAATATTATGTGCCTTCTATTATGGTATTTTATGTATATTCTTTTTATATATTATTTTTTTGTTATTATACTCTAATATGTTCATTTGTAGAGCATCCATTTAATTACATGGTATCATAGAATTAAGTTGAATTGCTAGTAATAAGGAAACTTATTTCTATCAGAAGTCAGAGTTTTGATGTGGCATTGCCTAGTAGGGAGCTAGGGATGTTACAAAGTGGTATCAGAACTCCAGGTTTGAAAAATGAACCTAGATGGGTTGATTAACAGAGCACATAGTTGAAATTGTAGAGTATGTGGGAAAATTGTTTGACGAAATGCTGAAAAGAGCATGTTTGTAAATGTTTTACAAAATTATTATAGTGAAATTGGGAGGAATGTCTTGGGAAGATTGAAAGAATTGAGATGAGAGTTAAAAATACTCAAGTTTTGATATCCAATTGAACTAATTTGGGTCTCTATATGACCGAATTTTGAGTTACAGTACGTCCATGGAGAAAATCAGAAGTAGTTGGGTGAAATTGGGAAAAATCCCCAATTTCTATTGTTAAAGTCAAGGGGAATTTGAGAAATTTGGTCGAGGGATTAGATATTCCCAATTTTTAATCCCTATCTAAGAAATTGGTTGAAATTGAAGTTACAGTAAATAAATGGAAGATTGAGAGATATTGGTTAAATAAAATTCCCAATTCATGAACAGATTTGGGAAAAAACTCATACTCGGAATGTCAATCGGCCACACACACAAGAAATGGGTTTTTCCATAAGTTGAATTGACAGTTATTTGAATGAAATTGGTCAAAATTATGCATTTGCAAAGCACCATGGTGGAAATTGAGTGAAATTGGGAGAAATCCCCATTTTTTGCAGTGTAATTCATGGAGATTTTGATGCGAGTCAAATTAGAGGTACAAGGCTCGAAGCCATGTACAAAAGACCATAATTAGTTGTATTGAGCTTAATTACAAAGATCTAATGGTGAATATATATATACATATATGTTTCTGTACATTGATGTCAACATAATGTGGGCGCCACCTATCAGCATGACATGGCAGAGTGGTGATGTGTTTTTCCATAGTGGTAGGGACATGGTGGTGGTACATGGTGGAAAGGATGGTAGAGGTGGAAAGTGAATTGATGCCACAATGGGGCATTCACAGGTCGGGTGGAACCATGAGCCAAACCCNTAACCCTGGATGGGGGGGGAGGTGAAATCCAACAATGTGTGCCATACCATTGGGGCCTTAACCTTGGTCAGGTTTAGTGGCCCCTCCCCACCTTGGTTAACGATGGGAAATTCAAAGGTTCCGCAATGTGATGTGAACCATTTATTATTGTTGACACCCTCTGCATCCCAACCATCAAATTATTTTGGCATGAAACTTCATGTGAAAATGGTAAATGGGTGTGGGATGGCTCTTGTCCATCTTCGTGACCCAATACAAAGGTGCCACATAGTAGCCAAAGATTGTGGGTCCCAAAAGGTAAGGTAAGCACACTAGGAAACAAGGAAAAGGAGGTAAAGGAAGGTAATGGGAGGAAAAAGGGCAAGACCGGGTGGTGAGGGAGCTAAATTAGAACCACATAGAAATGAAAGGTGGATTTTTGTGCCACTTCATTATCCCAGTCAACATAAGATAAGTATATTTTGAATTTAATAGTGAAAAATTTGTCTTTTCCACGTGTTTAACTTGTAGGCCATTTTTGGAGGCCTAAACGACATTTTTGGGAAGACAAAATAAAAATTGTATGTCCTTTCAAGACACACTATTTCTGCATATCATATAATGAATCTTGAATAGATATTTCTAAGGGTGTAAACCATTAATCAAACATAGTTGGTAAGAGGTATTCACAACCCAAACATTGTTGGTTGCGGAGCCTGATTATCTTCTTGTTTCATAGGTCTTTGTTTTCAGTCGTGTTTATACCCGATGAAGACGGTAGACCCCTCCATGCAGGGGGGATTTTCCCCCTTGCAGGGTCCAGGGATTTGGGGGCAAAGCCCCTGAAGGAAAAATTTCCTTGTAAATGTATATTGTAATTTCATAGTAAATCTGGACAGTTCATTATAAGGTCACAGATCTGATGGTAGAAGTTATGTTAGGGTTTTTTTCCTTAGAAGGAAACCCTCTTTTATGAGGAAATTTTATTGTGGTTGTGTATCATTGTGAATATTGTATTCCAAGAGAAGAGACTATGAGAGAAAGAAGATCAAGCTACAACGGGTGTGTTGTAGGTTGTATCCCTTCATTTGTTGGATAATAAAAAGGAAGGAAATGAAAAACTATTTGGTGGAGGTATCCCACACAAGGTGAACCACATATATATGTGTCTCTATTGTATTGCGTATCTTCTGTGTTTTAATTTTGCATTTATTTTTATTTTATTTCTCCGCGATCCTGTTTTTCTAACAAATGGTATCAGAGTGAAAGGTTACTCGCAGGAAAAGAGGGTTCATAGTTCAAGTGGGAGACATGGTGGAAGATGGAAAGTTTTGGGTCGAGAAATTTAATGGCCAAAACTAATAGTTATGGAAGATGCAGATGAAATATTATTTATATCAGAAGGATATATTCCTACCATTGGGTGGAATAGCAAAGAAGCCGACGACCATGA
The DNA here is from genome assembly GCA_009831015.1 of Picea engelmannii. Classification (NCBI taxonomy): domain Eukaryota; kingdom Viridiplantae; phylum Streptophyta; class Pinopsida; order Pinales; family Pinaceae; genus Picea; species Picea engelmannii. The sequence goes on from ML779663.1 coordinate 383,800, forward strand.
AGGATGAAGAATGGGAGGTTTTTAACAGAAAGGCACTAGAAACGATACGAATGATACTGGAAGCATCGATGGCTTTCAATATTTCGAAAGAAAAGACAATGAAGGAATTTATGGATGCATTGGAAAAACTGTATGAAAAACCCTCGGCATCCAATAAGGTATTTCTAATGAAGAGATTATTTAATATGAAGATGTCAAAAGGTGGGTATATTGTAGATAATTTAAATGAATTTAATATGATTACTAATCATCTAAGTTCTATAAAAGTGGACTTTGATGATGAGGTCAGGTCTCTTCTAATCTTGTGCTCATTTTTAGAAAGCTGGAACGGCTTGGTCATGGTTGTAAGTAACTTTGTCTTTGGTTCAAAAACTTTAAAATTTGATGATGTTGTTGGTGTTATCCTTAGCGGGGAAATGCAACGGAAAAGCACAGGTGAGACATCAGGTAATGCGTTAAACATCGAGAACAGTGGAATACAAAAGGATAGAGGAAAGGGCTCAGGGAACCATGGGAATTATAGGAAGGGAAGATCCAAATCCAAAATGGGAAAGATAGAGTGTTGGAATTGTGGGAAGAAGGGACATTTGAATAAAGACTGTAGATCTCCAAAGAAACAAAGAGATGGACAACAAGAGAAAAATAAAAAAGAAAATGTAATAGGTGATGTGTTACAAGATGCTTTGATTTTTTCCGTAGATAATATTTTCGAGTCTTGGGTAGTAGATTCAGGGGCTTCATTTCATGCCACACCCCATAGGAAACAATTTTCTAGATTATGTTCAAGGTGATTTTGGATAGGTTCATTTGGGTGATGATGCAGCATGCAAAATTGTTGAAATGGGAAAGGTACAAATAAAACAAAAGAATGGAAACAAATTATTGTTGAAAGAGGTAAGACATGTTCCAGATCTAAGGAAAAATATGATTTCAACAGGGTAGTTGGAAAGTAAAGGTTGTATATCCATATTTACATTTAAAGAGTGGAAGGTCACCAAAGGAGCATGGGTGATAGAAAAAGGAGAGAAGGTAGGTACATTGTATTTATGTATTGGTAATACTAATTCTTCTATCTCTTTAGATTCTACAAGAGTGGATACATAACTATGGCATCATAGGCTTGGACACATGAGTGAGAAGGGGATGCAGATACTTCACAAAAGAAATTTGTTTCCAGATCTTAAACAAATTGATTTGGATTTCTGTGAGCATTATGTTTATGGAAAATAGAAGAGAGTCAGATTTATCAAAGTCAAAAAACAAAAGAAGAGTGAAAGGTTAGATCTTGTGCATACAGATGTATGGGGAACAACTCATGTTTCATATCTTTGTGGCTCTCGTTATTATGTTACTTTTATTGATGATGCAACTAGAAAAACTTGGTTTTATGGAATTCAACAAAAAATTGATGTTTTTGATACTTTTAAGAAATGGAAATCTTTGGTTGAGAATGAGATAGGAAAAAGGTTGAAGTGTCTTAGATGAGACAATGGAGGTGAATATTGTAGCAAGGATTTTGATAATTAATGTTCATACCATGGGATTTGTAGAGAGAGTACAGTTCCAGGAACACCATAATAAAATAATGTGTCAGAAAGGATGAACAGGACAATCATGGAGCATGCAAGGAGTATGAGATTCCATGTTGGGTTTCCCTTATAGTTCTAGGAAGATGTTGTAGATATTGTTGTTTACTTAATAAAAAAAGGAACTTGAAGATCTTTGATTGGTGGAATTCCATAGGAGGAATGGACTGGTAAAAAGGTAAACTATTTTTATTGGAAGACTTTCGGTTGTGAAGCATTTGTCCATATTGAGAAAGAAAATAGAACAAAGCTTGAGGAAAAATCCAAGAAGTGTACCTTTATTGGATACGATGTTAATGATTTTGGTTATCGCTTATAGAATTATAAAAATCACAAAATGATTAGGAGTTGAGATGTCATATTCAATGAGAAGGTCATGTACAAAGATTAGTTGCAAGGAAAGAAATAGGAAAAAGAAAAACCAGAATACACACTACTTGATGAGATCACTGAAAAAAAATTTCCAAAGGTACCAGAAAATAAAAATGTACAACAACAAGAGTAGTGAGTACCTCAAACTCCTACAAGTATTGTTATAAGATCTACTAGGTTAAGTAGACCCCCTGAATGATACTCTCCTTCATTGTATTATTTATTGTTGGTTGATTCTGGTGAGCCAGAATCTTATGAAGAGGAAATGCAGGTAGAGACTAAAAAGAAGTGAGATCAAGGCATGAAAGAGGAAATGGATTCCATGGTAAATAACTAGACTTTGGACTCGGTTCAGTTTCCTACAGAAAAAAGAGCATTGTAGAATAAATGGGTTTACAAGTTGAAGGAAGAAGATGAAGAAAAAAAATGGTACAAGGCTAGACTTGTTGTAAATGGGTGTGCACAAAATAAAGGTATATATTTTGATGAAATATTTTCCCTTGTTGTTAAGATGAATTCAATTAGGACTATTCTAAGTATTGTGGCAATATAATATTTTCATATTTAACAGTTAGATGTAGAAACAACTTTTCTCCATGGGGATTTGGAGGAAGAGATTTATATGCAGCAACCACAACGGCATGAGGTCAAAGGGAAGGAAAATTCGGTATGTAGTTTGAAGAAGATCTTGTATAGCATAAAGAAATCTCCAAGGCGGTGGTATTTGAATTTTTACAGGTTTATGACAGAACAAGGTTATAGTAGATGTCATTCTGATCACTAAGTTTATTTTAAAAGGCTAGAAAATGGAAGCTATATTATCTTGCTATTGTATGTAGATCACATGCTTGTTGCAGGGTCTAATATGCAGGATATAAATGTGCTCAAGAAGAAATTAGCTAATTCATTTGAGATGAAGGATTTGGGTGTTGCAAATAAAATCCTTGGTATGAGAATAAAAAGAGATAGGAAAATTTGTAAATTGACATTGTCTCAAGGTGAGTACATAGACAAGGTGTTGGACAGGTTTAGAATGTAGAATGCAAAACCAGTTAGTACACCTTTGGCCAACCATTTAAAATTAACCAAGGAAATTGTTAAGCCCTAATATTGGCTCATTACCCCTTAATTAGGGCATATTATAATAGTAATGTTATTTTATTTATGTCATCTTTAGGCCATTAGTTGTAATTATACCTCCTAGTCTCCTATATATACCAAGGAAACATTTTCATTTTGAATCATCTTGTACTTGAACATTTAAGTGGGGTAAAAGGAGGTTGCCCCCTCAAAGAGGATTATTATCCAAAATTATCTCTTTTTCAAGGCTTTGAGTACTTTTCTGAGGTTTTCCTATGATATATTGATATTTGGTTCTTAACATATGGTATCAGAGCTCAAGATCTTGGGGTTTCACTACTACATCTGACACACCTTGGAATTTTCTCTATAACTTGTTTTCTACAATGTTTCAGAAGGAATGGCTTGGAGGATATTTAGTAGATGGATCAAGGTACGTTGGGTTCAAAATTAAGCTCCTGAGGCCTTACACTTTTGGAGATACAACCTGTACAAGACATGGTTCTGGAATCATCCTGAACTGAGGCATTGCAACATTTTAGCTATAAAACATTTTCTGTAATGTTTCAGACCCTGAAATCTAGAGGCTATTTATAGAAATTAGTAAGGTATCTGTGGTAAAACGTTCATCTTCTAGGTCATCACAAATTTTTATATACACCCTATGTAAGATAGGGTATCTGAATAGTCTTATTGACTAGTCTCAAGAAGGTGTTCCAGGTAAAACAATCATAACTTCTTGGTAGAGTATCCAAATTGAGTGGGACTAGTTTCAATGAATCGTGGACGGTCTTTAGTATTTTTGGTACAAGTTTCAGAATTTTATATCAATTATTTTGTGTGGGGCGTGCTATACAAGTGATATCTCCTGGAAAGGCCAAAAATCGACAAGTTGTGGGGAAGTTACCGTAAATTCCACTTGGCACATCCAATTTTGATCAGACCTATGGCATTGCAGAGAAGAAATATCAGATAACTAAATAAAAGAAATTTTCATACCTAGAAGGGCCAAAACTTGGGAGATACAACAGAATAAATATTGTCTAGCAGAACCACCTCAAAATCAGGGTTCAAAAGTGATACTTGGCCAATATGCCACCAAAAAAGGGAACTTCTACACCAAATAAGCCTCCAAAAAATCCTACTTGGACTCTTGATGAAGGTGAAGAAATGCGTAGGGACATAAATGAAATACAAAAGAAGATGGATTCAATGGAATCTATGTTGGATACTAAGATGGATGGTTTAAAAGGGGAGATCATAGAAGTATTGAAAAATTTTGTAACAGAGAAGACACCTGAAAGTGAAAATGCATCCCATGAAATTAATGATGAGGACACAAGGAAGGTGAATCAAGAATGGAGAAACTCCAACTTTGGTTTGAATACCAACCACGTTCCTAAGATTGATATGAGGAAGTTTGATGGAAAGGACCCAATCACATGGATACTTTAGATGGAACAATTCTTTGATCTCCATAATGTTCCAAATACACAAAAGATATGAATTTCTTCTTTATATTTAGAACCTAATCAATTTGTATGGTATCGATGGATTTGTTCTCGCAAATCACTCGTCACTTGGACAATTTTCACGAAAGAGATGATAGCACACTATGAGGATACAAGGAGCAATACCTTCTTTAGCCAATTGATAAATCTCAAGAAAAAGGGTTCAGTTACTGAGCACATTGAGAACTTCCAAAGATTTAATATAAAGGTAACCAATATTCCAGATGAGCACTTGATTGATGTATTCATAGGAACTTTAAAGGATAACATTCAACATGAGGTTCACCTTTGGGAACCCAAATCATTGGAGAATGCATTTAAGGTGGCAAGAAATGTTGAAAG
>ML779663.1:391251-410103 GCA_009831015.1 Picea engelmannii
ATTGTTGATAGACTAACCAAGTATGCACACTTTTGTGCACTCTCTCATCCCTTCAAAGCTAGTACAGTTGCCACAACATTCATGGAGACAGTTCAAAAGCTACATGGCAGCCCAAAGATTATTGTAAGTGACAGAGATCCCATCTTCATGGACATTTTTGGACATAATTATTTTCTTGTTTGGGTACTCAATTGGCTCATAGCTCATCCTATCATCCTCAATCTAATGAACAAACTGAGATAGTGAACAAATGTCTGGAAGGATGCCTTTGTTACTTTGTCTCTGATAAACAAACACAATGGTTCAAATGGTTACCCTTGGCAGAATGGTGGTATAACACTTCCTTTCATACTGCAACAAAAATGACACCATTTATGGCACTTTATGGATACAACCCTCCTTCCATCACTTCTTCTCTATAAGAAAAAAATAAGGTTCAAGCAGTGGAAGATCACATCGAGAATCAACAACAAGTTCTCCAAATCTTAAAGGACAGCCTGACCATGGCACATAATCGCATGAAACAACAAGCAGATCAACATCGTAGTGAAAGAAGTTTTGAAGTAGGCGATTTGGTATTTTTAAGACTACAACCATACAAACAGATGTCCCTCAAGAAAGCCAAGAAGGATAATAAATTATCACCAAAGTACTATGGCCCTTATAAGGTGTTGCAAAAGATTAGTACTATGGCATACAAATTGGAGTTACCTGCATCTTCACGAGTACACCCAGTTTTCCATGTTTCATGCTTAAACAAGGTTATAGGTGACAAGATCCCAGTTCAAACTATATTGCCAGAACTTAACGAGGAAGGAAAAATCATATTGGAGCCTGAAGCCATCACTGACACAAGAATTCGACAGCTGAGAAATAGATCCATTTCAGAGTATCTCATTAAATGGAGGAAACTATCGGCTAAAGATTCTAGTTGGGAATATGCGTCTTTTATACAGAAGCATCCAGAGTTACTCAAGCGTTGTGGACAACACTTGTCCCAAGGGGAGGGGCATGTTAAGCCCTAATATTGGCTCACTACCCCTTAATTGGGGCATATTATAATATTAATGTTATTTTATTTATGTCGGCTTTAGTCCATTAGTTGTAATTATACCTCCTAGTCTCCTATATATACCAAGGAGACATTTTCATTTTGAATCATCATGTACTTGAACATTTAAGTGGCGTAAAAGGAGGTTTCCCCCTTGAAGAGGTTTATTATATGAAATTATCTCTTTTTCAAGGCGTTGAGTACTTTTCTGAGGTTTTTCTATGATATATTGATATTTGGTTCTTAACAAAAATGTATCCTAAGACACGGGATGATATAGAATACATGTCTAGGGTCCCTTATTCATAAAAAATTGGTAGATTGATGTATGTGATGTTTTGCACAAGTCCAGATATTGCACATGTAGTTGGAGTTGTGAGTAGGTATATGAACAATCCAGGTAAAGAACATTCGGAGTCAGTAAAGTCAATTCTTAGGTATTTGAAAGGAACTACTACTCATGCATTATGTTTTGGAGGTTCAGACATCATTCTACAGGGATATGTTGATTTAGATATGGAAGGTGATAAATATAGAGGGAGGAGATCCAGAGGGTATGTTTTTACTGTAAGTGGAACACTAGTAAGTTGGATTTCGAAACTGAAAAAGGTTGTTTCACTTTCAGCACTAGAGGCAGAGTATGTTGTTGCTACAGAGGCTAGTAAAGAGATGATTTGGTTACAAAGGTTTATGGAGGAATTGGGAAAGAAGCAAGAGACTAGAAGTTTGTACTGTGATAGCAAGAGTGTCATTCATATTGAAAAGAACTCATACTTCCATTTGAATACTAAGAATATACAACTCATGTACCATTTCATACGATCCATCCTAAAAGATGGACATTTGATGTTGGAAAAGATACACACTAGCCAGAATCCTGTAGAAATGTTAACAAAGGGTGTAACCAGGGAGAAACTAAGTTCCTGATCAGTTTCAATTGGTATTGAAGCATGAAGGTGAAGATGAGAAATTTTCTAGGTCCAAGGTGGAGTATAGTCCAGAAGGTACAACACCAGTGGAGTTGTTTTGATCAATCTCCAAGTGAGAGATTTTTGGTTGTGGAGCCTGATTTTCTTCCTGTTTCATAGGTCTTTTTTTCAGTCGTTTTTATACCCCATGAAGGTTGTACACCCAGGAATATTGTGCACCCCTCCACATGGGGGTGTTGCAGGGGGGGATTTCCCCCCCTGCGAGGTCTGGGGGTCTCATCCCTCCGGCTGGGGGGTCCGAGGGAAAGTGGGCCCTCGAAGGAAAATTTTTCTTATAAATGTATATTGTAATTTCATAGTAAATTTGGACCATTTATTATATGGTCGCAGATCTAATGGTATAAGTTATGTTAGGTTTTTTTTCCCTAGAAGGAAACCCTCTTTTATGAGGGAATTGTATTGTGGTTGTGTATCATTGTGAATATTGTATTCTGAGAGAGGAGACTGTGAGAGAAAGAAGACAAAGTTACAATAGGTGTGGTGTAGGTTGTATCCCTTCATTTGTTGGATAATAAAAAGGAAGGACCTAGAAATTTCTTTGGTGAACGTAGCCCACACTGGGTGAAACATGTATATCTTTGTCTCTATTGTATTGTGTATATTCTGTGTTTTATTTCTTATTTTGTTTTTATTTTATTGCTCTGCGATCCTGTTTTTCTAACAAACAGTGGAGAGTAAATTTTAAGCCTCGGTTAAATTTTGAGGGCCATAACTTCCTTCCATGGAATTGGATTGAGGCACAAGAGAATTCTATGGAAATATCTTCATATAGAGAAGATAGAGAGAGAGTAAAAAAAAAATGTGTCCACATAAAAATGTACAATAGGGGATAGAAGGTACCTCTAGCATTTAGGGGCAAACATATTAATTGGCATAAAACTTCAGCAGGTTGTATCTAATAGATTGGAGCTTAGATAAGGATAAAAATTGGCCAAGATGTTCAACATATGGTAATGAAGGAATCCAATTGAGATCCTATCAAAATTTCCAAAGGCGATGGTACACGGAAGCTTAATCACAATTAACAATTGCACCTGGTGTAAGGATTGTTTGGGTAATATTCAAATGACTATAACTTTCTACTCCACACTTAGAATTGAGCAAGAAAGAGGTCACTAGAAAGGTATTGGATAGAGGAGTCCATGTGATAACTAAAAATAGTGAAATGAGAAACAAAATTCACAGGATGTCAGGAATAATATTTTTGGTGACCATAAATGGGAAAACGTGTGTATATGATACCAGAATGGTATATTGTGGTTGTATGTTTTATTTAGCCTGAATATTTAGAATTGTTATCTTATATAATAAATGTATTGCAAGCAAATATTAAGGTTGATGATAAAAAATAACAAATTGTATTTAACAAAGTGGCATTTTCAGGTATGAGGAACAAGCTAGGGTCAATTGTTCAAATTGTGGAATTATTGCTTGAAGAAGTTACCAACTAAAGATGTCTATACTCAGTGAGAGATATAGAAGACTTACTATGGAATGGAAAAGTACTTCAAGATGACAAATATGCATACCGATTGGGAATGTTGAGTAATAAAGATACCATCTATGTTTCATGATAAAGCAGGAGTAATGGGTATGCATGGAACTATGACCATGGAAGTGTGGAGAGATGGTTTTCATAACATGTGATAGAATTGAAATTTAGTTAAAGACAAGCATAGGTACTCAAGGAAATATTTTCTATAACAAGAATCTCTCACACGGTGATTGAAGGTCAAGATTAAATAATCTTAAGGTATGAGTTTATGTGCAACCATGAAGGCTTAGGAATCCACTACAAGAAATACACTCATGTTAATCAGAATGCACAATGGAATCTGGGTGTAAAAGTAGATCATTTACTGGATGAAGTAGTGAAGGTACATGTACTTTGGAGGATACCAAGGAATAAAAAATAAAGTACTTTGTGGGAAGAACTGTTCAAAAAAGGATCGTACATGTAGATGCTAGTATTATGATAAAAAAGGAACCTAGTGTATATACGAAGACAAGGGAAACATCTCCAAGAATTAGTCATACAATTATGGGGGTAGTACCTCCAATGTTATTATCATTAGAGTAGTGCAGTGTAAGCATGGGGTGAATGTTGGAACTTTTGGGGTGATGATAATGAAGGCCATGTATGCTGAGAAAATACAACAAATGTATAAATCAATACACCATGTGTAGACTGGTTCTAGAGCACTCCAAGAACTATGGAAATAATGAAAAGGGTCATTGATTCTATGGATAATGTTGGGTGCAACTCAAAAGTGTTGAGTACATTTTGAAAGTAGAATGGGATGGAAAATTAGAAAGTCTCAAGCATGGAAGTGATTTATGAAGTGAATCAATAAGGGGACCATGAAGAAGGAAATGGTTCTATACTTGCTATGGAATGGAAAAGGGATGACATATGAAAGGAACCCTCTCATGTGGACCATTGGTGAAATTCTAAGAGGCAAAATCATTCCATGAAGTTTATTATGGGTTGCAAAGCTAAATTGACTATTTCCAGGTAGTCTTTATGAAGCCATAAAATAAGATATTGTGCAACATGGAAATGTGCCATAAATTGACTATGCGAGTCATGCTTGAGGATAGGTGGATAAGAAGAGAGAAAATAATGGTTAAAGAAAATAAAAGGGATTATGTGTTCAATCAAGGAAAAGATGAATCACATTGGTCTAGAAAAGTAAATGGATGTTGAAAATCCAAAGTCTATAAGACAACATGATTGGAATGTAATTTAGTCATGTATGAGTTGGATCGGAGGGATCTAGGTAATAGTGGAATGTTGAAGATTTAAATCAACATAGTATTTGGATGGAAATGCAAAGGTAGCCAAGAGTGAATGGATGGAAAAGTACCCAGGACAAAACCAAAAAAGTACAATGATTTGAGTAAGAGTAAAAAAGGATACAAGAACTCAGTAAGACTTGAGGATAGCCAAGGAAAACAAAGAAGGTTGCACATGAGGGAAGAAGTTGTTGCAATTGTTGTAGCAACAAATATAATATGGATTTATGAACAACCATACTTAGCATGAGAAATTGGAATGCATATGTATTTATCAGCATGTTAAAGATTCATTTTTAGCACATGGAGAGAATTAATGCATGATTACAAGTGTTGCTAATAATGTTTCTCCATATAAAAGGAAGAAACATAAAGATAAAATGTTGCATAAGAGGTTGGTGAAGAAGGCATGGGAACTCCTAGTGCTACCAACTAATTAGGTAGCATCAAATTCATTTACTAGAAGTTGTGAAGGTATGATTTTTCTGTACATTTATTACATAATTACTGAAGGGAATTTAGGTAAGAATTCCCTCAGCCAGAGTTTATTTTATAAAATCACATTATTGTATTATTTGAATGCATTAATAGAACTAAGATACCACTAGGTGTGGTAAAGGATAAAGGCTTGTGGTAATTATATAAGATACTATATTTTGAATGCATACAAATTACAAAGTAGCATGTCATATTGTATTGGTTATGAGCTAATAACCAAAGTAATAAAAGGGTATGAACCTGTTATATGAATGAATAACAACAAAGCTAGTCATGTATGAGACCATGGCATGGTTGGTTATGGACAGGGTATGTGCCACAAAAATATCCAATGAAATTATTATCTCTAAATATTATTTGGACTGCAACCTTTTTTATAACACTAATGAACACCACAAAATTATATTGTTGGTGTAGTGTTTGGATCTAAAAGGAAGGCATCCAAATAGTTCAGCACGAAATAGGAAGTGTATGGAGAATGTGTTGAGGCATTGACCAAAATTTCCATTTACCAATGGTGAGATACATGACTTAGATATAGAGAATTATGAAGCCAATGCAAGAGTGTATTGAATAGTAGGATTGAATAAATCATGAAAGTGTCTAAGTGGTAGAGTTGCACTTATACATGATAAAATTGTTAGGCTTGAATGCATTTGTTGAATGCATTTTTGTGAATGCATGAATATATGTTATTTAATGGAAATGAGTATGCTAAAAATTGAAATGTTAAAATTATTAATAACTCATGGAGTTGAGAACATTTTAAGAGTTGTTAGACATTGCAGTGAGCAAGTTGCAAACTAAAGTAGTCACATGATCATTGACTACAGGAAATTTGTGTTCAAAGAATAGAGTAATGCAAATTATGATATTGAAAGAATGCAAATCTTAATTGTTGAACATGTACATGCAGCGAATGATAATTCATTCTATTAAATAAATGGTTTGATAGTTGTGGTTGAATTGTTAAGTGTAGACAAATCTGAAATCAATTGTGAGCCTTTGTAAGTATTACAATAGAATTTTATGGTACATGAAATACTATAAATTTGTTGGCTCAATGCAAGATGACATCATTGCAGTAAAAGTGGTCTCAAGTATGGTTCTACAAAAAACCCCAAGAAAGACCAAATCATGTTGTTGCAACATCCAATAAAATTATGAGAGGGAATCTCATACTTTGGAGAAATCTGAATTTTCTTATGAAACAAAAATTGAATTTATAAATGAAATTGTTATGATATTGTCTCATGTTAATTGTATGTGTGTGATATATATGAGATGATGGTATTGAAGATGAAATGATTAGGAAGATTGGATACTATTGGAGCTTTAAATTACAGATCCATAATGGAAATTTGGTAATGAGATGGCACTCTCCTTGTGTGTGAAAGCCTTGGCAAGATGTATGGCTAAAAGACTTTGTATTAGTGAAGGGATGCCTGAGCTTGGAAGGGTGAGTAAGGCAAGGAAGAGGCAACTTAAGAATTCCACAGTGAGAAAAAATATTTCCTGAAGCATCTCTATAGAATAGAGTAAGTGTCTTCCAGCTGAAGTATGAAGACATGAATTGGGTGCTTAGAAAAAAAAGAGAGAGCACCAGAAGGACAATGAGCTTCAAATCACAAGGAAAGAATATTTTTGAGGAATTTTGGAATGTCCATTGTATATAATACACTGAGGACAATGCATAAATAAGGGGGAGGGGAATGTAATACCCCTAAGTTAATCCCTAGTGTAATTGTAAATATATGATTATAGGATGGTGAGCCATAATGTTATAGGCCGGAGTACCTATGTGATTATTAGTCCAGAGATAATAGATGATAAAAGTATAGAGATCCTATTATTGTAACATGTAATCAATCATACTATTAATGAAAATCATAACACTACTACAGACCAACCAAACAAAAGAGTATGGGGGCATAAACTCCACTAGAAGGGGAAAGGGGGGCTAAGAGTTTAAGGTTAAGGGGCTAAGTCAAGGGACTTAGGCATATGAATAAAATAGTATTATTCCTAAGTCCTAAAGTCATATAACATTATGATATGATTTCCTAATCTTAAAAAAAAGGGAACAAATTACATAAAGAGGGATAAAAGTTAGTCCCTTGGGTTCCAAGTGTTATGTATGGCACATGCAAATATAATTGGGGGGATTTGGCACATATTTCCATCATTCCTTCAGGATGATTCCATCATTCACCATATGTACCCTGTGGCCATGTCATGTACTTGGGAAGATGGGGATTTGAAGAGGTGGGTGGTCAAGCCCATGTTGTTGCTGAAGTGGTGGGTTGTTAGGCCCATGTGTGGTAGAAGATGTGGGTTTTCATGCCCATTAGTAGTTTTTTTGGGTGATAAAATATTGGGAATTGTTCCCGGATGCACTGAGCAATAACTACATGGATCTAAGACTTCCTGTCCATAATGTTGCTAAAGCTGCATAAGGGAAGTGGGGCAGCCAAAGGAATGTTGAGAGGAGAAGGGGCACATTTCCTAGGGTGGGATAGGTATGTGAAGAATGAGGGAATGCAGGCTAGTTGCAGTAGTTGGGAACCTTGGAATGAGAAATTATGGTGATTATTAGAATCTAACTTGGCTTAGGATTCCCTTTTCCTTGGTAGAATTTAGCCTAGCTTGGGGGTGACCCAATGCTGAGAGTTATGAGCAATGTAGTCTATGGATGGGAGGAACATGGAAGTTCTGCACAAAGTGGGTGTTTTATTTACCAAAGATAAGTGTCTATATGTGTTGTTAAATTACTGTGTGAATATTATGTGCCTTCTATTATGGTATTTCCTATATATGTTGTTTATATATATTTTATTGTTATTCTACTCTAAAATGTGAAATTGTAGAGCATCTGTTTAATTACATGGTATCAGAGAATTAAGTTTAATTGATGGTAATAAGGAAAATTATTGATATCAAAAGTCAGAATTTTGATGTGGCATTTCCCAGCAGGGATCTAGGGATGTTACAAATTTTCTCCTTATTGAAGAAATTTTCTGAGACATATTTGGTGAGACAAGGTTACCGTTTTTTGTGGTTCTCCCTTTTTGTTTGTATCAGTCATTTGTGATGACCATAGTATCAATGTCATGGTGTTTTTCTCAAGGGAACCTTCTTGAGTTTTTTGTTTATCCCCTCCACGATCAGAGCCTCTTTCTTTCCATCTACATTTCCATAACTAAAGAAAAGGTAGAAGAGCATAGGCCTCACATTCTTTTGTATTGGGTTTCCCAAGATATATATTGAGTTCATTTATGTGTGTATGGTGTGCTCTTTTTCTCATTTTTTTCATTTTCATAATTTAGTTATTTCATAAATTCAAGAAAAGCTGGTAAATAATTATTCTAGGATCTAAGGAAAATTAGTTTGCATAGTCTAAGGTTTCAGAATATCATAATATCTATTGAGACAAATTATTCTAGTAAAATATCCATGGAAGTTTACAGATCATATTGGTACCAAAGTAGTTTTATTTTGGGTATTTGTGGAAAGTTGGAGGATCTAGGAGTTGGCTTAAGAAGAAAGTTGTATAACCCTAACAATGTAGAATGAGTCTATTCAAAACAACCTTCAATATATAGTATAGAGAATATTTTTAAGGATAGAAGATAAGTTCATTGATATCTCTCACAGTATGACCCTCCTCATGGTGGCTCTAGAAAACAAAATCGAACCATTTGGGAATGTTAGAGGCTCTAAATCAATGATCAGATCACATGGGAAACTAAGGGATAATGAATACCTAGAAAATAAGTCAAGGAAATATCATACAAAAGAGAATCCAAGTTCCAGTGCCATTAATCCTTCATAATATTTATTTAAAATGGAAGAAAAAATGGATATTAAGACATACCAAGGTGATATCGATGCATTAAATTTAAATCAATGGTTGCAATGGTTAGAGATCTATTTCATTTTCCACCATATAGAAGAAGAGAAGAATTTTTCATTTTCTAGATTGAAATTAGAGGGCCATGCATTAACTTGGTGGGAAATTCACAACAAAACAATTAGGATGGAGAGTGATCCACCAATAACTAAGTGGGGGGATTTAAAACCCCTCATTAAGTTTCAGTTCTACCCTATTAGGTATATAGAGTAATAATGGATCCATTGACATTACTTCAGAAAAAGGTAGGGCCAATGTGTGCATGAGTACACCATCGAATTAAAGAAAATGGATATCATGTTGGGTATGTCTCCCAAGAAGCCAAATGCACTCCTCAAGTATTTGGGGGGTATACATAGTCATTTGCAAAAGAAATTGATGCTCTTCAAGCCCAAAAAAATTGATGAGGCTTATGTGGAAACACAATATCTAGAAAATATAGGCCATAATAAAGGACAACCAAGTGGTTCCAAGAAGAAAGGGAACCAAGAAGCTTCCAAGAAGGGGAAGAAGAAGTGGAAAGGGAAAGACAAGAAGATGACAGGAATTACACATTAGTGTAAGGATCCAAGTAACAATTGTAACCATTTCAATGTTGATGGTCACACTGAGGAAAGGTGTTGGAAACTACATCCATAAATGAACCCTAAGAACCGTAAGAAAGAGGCCAAGAAGAATAATCCTCTAACCACATATTTAAGAAAAAAGGTAGAGAGAAACTCGAATTTGTATGAAAATATTCTATACACTTTAGTGCAAAATGAGGTGAATCTGAGTAGCCTTCATCACAAGGAAGAGAATGTGATGAAAAAACTCCTCCATATAAGATACATGAAAACATGACTAAGGTGGATGCTTTATTCTATTCTAGTTCACAAGCCAATATCATAGTAGTCGTTCTGGTCAAAAATATTGGTTTGGAGGTTCATGAGCATCCTATCCCATATCCACTGGGTTAGGTAAACAAGGATGCATAGATCAAGGTCATGAAACATTGTAAGATCAAATTCATTATAAGTGCATATTTTATTAATAAAGTGGATTTAGATGTAGTACCCTTTGACATGTGAGGTGTGATGTTTGGAAGACCCTACATGTATATGAATCATTTGGGTGATGAATCGGTAAGAGTAAAGGTGTCCTTGAAATTATGTACCAAAAATAAGAAACAACAGTTGGAGGAGTTTTTGAAATCATATAGCGGAGTTATCCAAGATCATAAAGGATTGTCATCTAAGAGGGAAGGGGAGCATGAGATACAATTGTTTCTTGACTCCCCATTACCAAATATTGGGTTGTATAGATAGTCTATTACATAATCATATAAAGTCAATAAATAATTGCAGCAACTCCTAGAGAAAGGAGTAATTTAACCAAGCACCTTACCTTGTGGGTCACCTATCATTATAGTACCCAAGAAGGATGCACTAGTAAAAAATGGGTAATTAGTGACTACGTGACCAAAAAATTTAGTCACATCAGTTTCTCTAAGTTAAATACTATCAAATTTGAGCAATTTCAAGTGACACAACTAAAAATGAGTAATTTATTCCAAGGATAAAAAATACAGCTAGATAACAACTACATGAATATGAATTAGTAGTATTTATTTCGATAACCACTACTGCCAATTAATTAAAATGACACTAACCTATATGAATTAGTAGTATTTCTGCAGATGACCACTGCTACCAATTAATTGAAATGACACTGACCTAATTAATTATATGAAAATAAAAATGCTTATAGTTCTAGTTCCTTGTTTCCTTTCATTCCGAAATTTACATAAAGAGCTTCCTAATAACCCCTTATATTTTTTTATTGTAGGGATATAACCATGTCAGAAGGAATCTATAATGTTAAAGTATATTGTCATCTATAATAATCTATTGGATCAATATCCTTATCTTAGGAGTTGGTTATATGCAATGGAAAAGTATTTGATGTATCCATTTATTTCTGCCATCCCAGAGTCTAAAAACAACAAAAATTTAAAAGGGTCACTTCATTTGGGACCCATTCTACTCATAATGTGAACTTCAATGACACTATCCATTTCTCCCATCTGTGTTGTTATACCCTGGTTTCAATCCACATAATTAGCAATGTATTTTTGTCTATTTGATGAAATACATACCGATATTCCCACAACATAAGTCCATGGTTAAAGAATCATAGTTTATTAAAAAAAGATAAATTAGTAAAAGAAATATTTTTCAAACCCTATGATTATGGATTTGCATATAGTTATAAGAGGGTGGCCCTATTTGACTCATTTTTAATTTTACACAATGTAATTAACCTAGCATAATCCCCTTTTGACTCGCGACCTTTTTAAAACTTCATTACATCTTTTATAAATGTGACACTCTAATGACATATTGTTTTCTTATTGGTAGCTTCACTTTACCATGATTCTTAAACTTGATCTTGGGGGATGCACCTCACTTTTCCATGATTAAAACCATGGTCGATACACTTTAGTTAATATAATTACTAAAACATAGATTATTCAATGGATTTGCACATATTTTGAACTATGAATATGTCTTGGGACCCATATGCATGCGAGTTCAAATTCATGTAATCATTCAAAGGGTGTAGTTGGTGCCAAACAAATATTTTCTAGGAAGGAGGGAATTTTGAGAGTTTGAGAGGCAATTTTCTATGTAATTTTATTGATGAGATGGGTTTTGGGGGTCCTTCTGAGGAAAGGGGTTTGAAATTTTTGTATTTATTACAAGTTCAATGGAGATAAGTTCCATACAGAGAATGTGGATGCTTTTGAAAATGAAGACAAGGAAATCATAGTTGGAAGCTAATTTGGAGTCGAAATCCCATTCTACTATAGAATTGGCATAGGTTAGTATCAAATCTTTCCAAAAATTATAATTTAAAGAATCAACAAAGATTATTCAGGAAATGAATGTTAATATATTTGTAGATTTGAAGAAATGTGATCTTTTTTGCACTTTTGAATTAGAAAAATCATGGTCATTTACACTGGTAAAAAATTCTTGCATAATATTTTTCTTTCTCAGCTTGGCTTGCTACAGATTTATTACTTAGGATGACTTAGGATAAAAACATATTCAAACAGTATGTCCTTCTGGCCATTCCATAGGTCTCCATAATTGGGATAATGATGAGAGATTATGATTTCCATACAATTGTCCCAGATCGTATTTTTTCAGTGATTCATATTTGTCTATATCCAGCATCAATCATGTTTGAGGTAGTCATGGCCTATATGAGGTTAGTTAGCCAATGATCATGTTTGCGGTAGTCATGGACTAGATAGATGGCATGTCTATGTA
The DNA here is from genome assembly GCA_009831015.1 of Picea engelmannii. Lineage (NCBI taxonomy): Eukaryota > Viridiplantae > Streptophyta > Pinopsida > Pinales > Pinaceae > Picea > Picea engelmannii. Next base: position 403,813 of record ML779663.1, read on the forward strand.
GAATCAAACTAGACAAGACCATTGGCTAACTAGCCTACTTCATCAAATATTCTACGCTAGGTCACAAGTCAAGAGAGGGTTCCATTAAAATTACAGTAAAAAACAATACTTCCAAGCCACTTCATCAAATCCTATGGTTCAATGAAAAAATTAAAAACATTGTATTTTAATACAATTGTCCTTTGTTATCAAGTTTGTCCTATATATGTAATGTTCTCAATAGGTGTTAATAAGAGTCTCTTGAAGTCTTATTTTTACATTCCAAGTGACTTCCTTTAGGGGCTAGCTTGTAACTGTTTTACCCCTTTTTCCTTATTTTAGGGATAACCCACACTTTCTTGTTGCAACCAATTTACCCTTAATTAAATTATTGTTGCAACTACTGTACCTTTAATAAATGACTTATAACTTCTTGTTGACCTTCTAGAGGCTTCTAGATCATTCTTTGGGGTCCTTCAACTTCACAAGGCCATAACTCATCAACCGTGAGGAACCACATGGTGTACCACATATCATAGGAAACAACATGATGCGCATTGTTCATCCAAGAATGAGTTACCTAGATTTTAATTGTCCTTCATGTCCTTTTTCCTTGAATAAATGTGAGTTCCATAACCATACCATTGAGCCTTCCTAACTTCTTCAAGGGTTGACATCAATAAAAACCAATCTTTCACCAATATCCCCCTTTGGCATTGATGGAAACACTCTAATGAAATACCTAAAAATTGATGGCATAGAAAAAAATATGCACATGCTTATGCTCCCCCTGTGACCATCTCTCCCTATGAAGTTTTCTCCATTTCCTTGCATATTCTCATTTTATCCCCCTTTGACATCAATGGAAAACGAAAAAATTTCCTTGGGGCTGCTCCCCCTATTTGAACTCTCCTTGGGGATGCTCCCCCTATCTGCACACTCCTTGGGAATTCTGCCCCTACCTGCATGTGTCAGATCGTTCTGCTAACTTTTTCTCTTCATGATGCTTCCTCATGTAAATCATTGACATACATGAAAAGCATTCAAAAAATATTGACTCCAAGTCTTCATGACTTGCCATATTTAATTATTCTCTCCCCATGTATTGTTGTTCTTCATACTATGAAGTTCACTGTGGGGAAAAAACTACTCCAAGTATTTGTCAAAGATACTCAAATGTCTCCCTTGAAAGACGTTTAGTGAAGATATCAACAATATGCTCTTTTGTCCCAATGTACTCTAGCTTGATTTTGTTCTTTGTAGCATGTTCCCGTAGAAAGTGATACTTGATCAGAATGTGTTTAGTATTGGAGTGCATCACTGGATTCTTTGAGATACTAATATCACTCGTTTTATCGCAAAGTATCGAAATGGGCTCATCATAGTCCACCTCTATATACTGTAAAGTTTGTTTCATCCAGAGGACCTGAGTACAACACATTGTTATGGAAATGTATTATGCTTCTGTTGTAGATAATGATACAGATGACCCCTTCTTGCTTAACCAAGATAACATACACTCACCCAACTAGAAAGTTGCTCCACTTGTACTTCTTTTGTCTTCAATGATTCCAGCCCAATCTGCATTTGTATAAGCAACTAGAGATATTTCATTTCCTTTTGGATACCATAACCCATAGTCTTTTGTTTCTTTGATATATATGAATATTCTCTTTACTACCATAACATGTGTTTCCTTTAGTGTTTTTTGAAATACTGCTACATGTCCAACTACTTGCATTACATATGGTATTGATGATGTCACATAGAGTAAGCTACCAATCATTGGTCTATAGAGTCTATGATCTAAATCCTTGGATTCATCTTCTTTGCTCAACCTGCAACTGGTTTGCATAGGATTACTTACAGGCTTACAATCTTCCATTCCAAATCTTTTTAACATTTATTTGATATACTTGGTCTATGAAATAAATATACTCGTATCATGGTCATATATCTGAAGTCCCAAAAAGAAAGTCAACTCACCAAGAAAAGACATTTCAAACTCATTCTTCATGTATTTGGAAAACTTCTGACTCATCCTGTCATCATCACTTTCAAAAATGATGTCATCAACATAAACTTCAATTATTAATATGTTATCTTGACTTACTGTTATGTAGATATTATTGTATGCATTTATTTTATTGAACCGTTAGTGTTGTAAATACCTATCCAACCTTGAGTACCATGCTCTAGGGGTTTGCTTGAGACCATACAGTGCTCTCTTCAAAATGAAAACATAATATTCTCTTTCTGACAGTTGAAATCCTTCTGGTTTCACGATGTAAATTGATGCAGACCCCCTGCCCTTGGGCCGAGATCTACACAGGATCTTCACTAAAACCACTACAAGGGTTAATCCAACCCTTTGTTTAAGCCACAAAGGACTTCGGGTTTCGGGAGTTGGAGATTCCCTATGTATTTCCACAGTTCTTGGCAAATGCCGAAATGCGAAACGTCAATGAAGGTTGAATACTCCAACATGATGAGCACACCACCTATTACCCACTACTTTCGGCTTTCAGGACTTTGAGCGAACAACCAACAGTCGTTCCTCTTCCCTTATGATTCCCCAAACTTCGAAATGTCGGAATGCCGAAATGGGCTCAACATCCCAAGAAATATCAGATTGATGGCCTTTCGGGATTCTTGTCGAAGCTTGACCCCACCTTTTACTTCCGTTGCACGTACCCTCTAACTGACACTTGGGACCCACCTTTTCGACATTTCCCTTTTCGTGATTTTAGGAGTTGCGTTGACCATGCAAATTTACCTCTTGAGTCCCGAAACCCCGAAACTCCATTGGTACCCAATGACTATTTCTCCTCGACCTTTTGGGAAATTTTCCTTCCCTCTTCAGGATTTCGTGAACCAGGAGTTTCAAACTCTCTATTCCAAAGTCACTGCCTCCTTTACTTCCCGAACTCTGGAAAACCGAAATGCCAAAATCCCACACCAAAGGCACACCGTGTTTCGTGACTTCGGGACGTTCAATGCAAAGGGTTTCGGTTCCTTGTCATCAGAACTTCTGGTATGCCAAACCCCAAATTACCAAAATTCTAAAATTCCACACCTGATAATCCCTTTCGCAATCCGAGAGTTTGCGTGACCAAGGATTTTGGCCTGCACTCCAAACTTGCGAATCCTGAATCCCCAAAATGATCTGATGGCTCAAACAGACCACAATCAATGGTCCACGTTGATTCTTGATGTCAGGGTGGCAGATTCATCCAACTCCTAACCACCTTACATATCCTCTAGATCCTACGGTCCTCGCGACTTCACGAGTTGTCCACGAAAAATTATGACCACCAGATGCACTCCTCAATGACCTTTGTTGAAACGCATCGATGTTCTCCCTCCTAAACTTGACTTCTATGAGTCAATTTCGATCTCCGTCTCCCTTTGACGATCAGGGGATCAAATTTTGCTCAAAAATTCAAAGTGCTCAGAATCGCTTCAAAACGGACGAGAGCGTAGGCCTCATCATTGCGAACCCAACACAACTCGTTTCGTCTCAAACTAACGTCGGGAGCGAGAGATATTGCAATATGTTCATAAAGTCAAACAGGTAAAAAAAAAAGGGATGCTGACTGTACAGTCCATACAGTCTGTACAGGCTGACGTGGCAGGGCCGTATGACCGTATGATGATGTGGCATGTGATGACATGGAAAAGTTTGGTTGGATGTTGAGGGAGAATGATATCTCGACACGTGGCATTGTTTGTTCAAGTGATTGGGTGCCACGTGGCCCAATCATGGGCTGCCACATGGCACCCCTTTATTGACTTTTGGTTGTTATGTAAAATTATATTGGAGTCTGTGGGGTTCGACCCCTGGACCTCCCCTCCACATAACACCTTTGAAAATATCGTCCGACCAATGGACCATTGGTTGTGGCTTAATATGTATATGAGTTTGATTGTATTTAAATTCAAGTTATGTGACCATTGGCGGGGGGGTCGGGCCGGGGCTTAGCCCCGGCCCACGGTCGTTTGATTGTATATATGACCATGCCATATATTATATAACCCGACAGTTGGCCCGCGGTCGTTTGATTGTATATATGACCATGCCATATATTATATAACCCGACAGTTGGCGCACATGGGGTTTTAAACCTAGCCCGTGGTTCTTTGAATTGTGCCATGTGCCCACAACTAGAGCGCGGGCAGTTAGTACCGTTGGCACGGTTTCAACCATTTGGCCCTTTTTGCCATAGCGCACGGTCATATGACCCCCACGTGCCCAGGTGTTAGGCGGTTAGGGGCTGGCGCACCCATAACTGTCCTACATTTTGCACCGTTGGCATGGTTTCACCCGGTGTTGGGTTTTTACGCTATATATTGCGTGTGTGCTAGGTTCATTTGACAAGGGTGCAAATTGTAGATGCATAGACAACAAGATTGAAGGGGGGACTTCCAGGAGGCCTAACTTCTTCGTTTTTCGACCGATTGAGGTGTCGAAAAAGCCTAGCTAGGGGTTTTTGGATGCTCTGAAGCCATTGGAGTAGTTGGTTGGTCGATTTGAGCATTGTAAGGCATGTTTTTGAGCACTTTGAGCAATTAATAATAATGATCCATTGGAAGCTGGACCAGGAGATGTAGCCCAAGAGAGGGGTGAACTCCTTTATCAATTGTTGTGTTTTATGTGATTATGTTCATTGATTATGTTGTTGTCTATGTGTATTTTGCATGATTAATCCTTAAATTTATGTGTTGCAAAGTTGATCCATTTGCTTTTAACACATAACATTTACTTGCAATAATTTCAAGATTTTCTAGTCTTCTTCATTTTTAGATCAAGTTGGTATTAGAGCACTGGTTTTTGAAGACTTGATTGTTTTGCAAGTGTTTTGTTTCTGATGCTCACAAGGTTGAAACTCACAAAAGGAGAAGGTCAACTTGTGGAGCCAAGTTCTCATCCGACAAGGAGGAAGCATATACCATCACCGCAAGTTTCAGGGAGGCATTCACCAAGTATGGCTCATGAAGAAAGTCATGAACGTGTTCCTGCAGAAGATGAAGATCTTAGAAAGGTTGTCATGTGTAATGCCCACTCTTTTGAAATTTATAACTTCATTCTAATCCTAAGCAAATTAATTCCTAACTGCGATAATAACATTAACCCTCATCGGGGTTCCGCTACTTGCGATGTATAAGGGCTTGGGCCCACATACTTGTAGAAATCGAGAATTCGTCGGTCGGGAGTTCGCGAGTCCTGCTGCACCATGCGCAGAACCTTCCAAGTCCCGAACCCCGATGGTCAAGGGTCAACGTTCTTTCCTCTCGGAGACTTCCCTATCGGGAAATCAGAGGATGTGGTGCCGAGTGTTTCATGCAACACAAAACCCCGAGTACCAAAACCCCGAGTACATGCCACCTGTCTCCCACTATGTTTTGGGGACCCACCTTGCCTCGTCCTCTTCGGGATTTCGCGGATCGCGAATCAAAAATGCAAATTCCTTTGGTGTCGAAAACCCCGAAACGCCGAACTAACGCTATGGTGCCACGTGTATTCTATTAACGCTTACGGGACTCGAGCTGCCACGTCGCCATCGGGATTTCGCGGATCGCGAATCCACGATAGCAGTGGTTCAAGGTATTGAAAACCCCGAAGTCCCGAACTCCGATATCCTGAGGTACGTGGGTTCGTACCGGTGGGGTTACCTCTCGCTATCGGGGTTCGCGAAATCGCGAGTTCTCTTGTCGTTAATCCCTTGCACCCGGAATTCCCGAGTGCCGAACCCCGAAATCCTGAGGTCCTGTACCACTTGTCCCGTCGTTCGATCAACGGTCCCGATTAAATCGGGAAATCGCGTATCGCGATTTCAACGGGTATGGGACTCATACCTCTACAAACGCCGAAGTCCGAATTTCCGATGGTGCCTGGACTTGCTGGTGCCGAAGGGTTAAATCCCTTGCACATTCCCTGAGATCTAACGGCTGTCGGGTATCCGTCTGGGATCTAACGGCTCAGATCTGTTTTCTACGTAACACTGTAATGGTTCAATATATTTTTGTGCCTCCTCTCTTTTATAAGCAACTTCATACGCGTTTTATTTAAAGAAACTGAAGCAATAATTTCCTAGCTTAATGCTAATTTGGAATAACAAATATCTTATCAACTTAGATTTCGTCATCAATTATTGAATTCATGGCATATAGAAATAACCCCAAAAGCATTGATTAAGTAATACTGAAAGAACAACTTCCTAACATAATATTGAGTTTTATAACAGCAATTACAACAGTTTAGAATTCTCAATAAATACTGAAATGATCACAGAAAGAAATAAATTCAAACTT
>ML779663.1:422215-480732 GCA_009831015.1 Picea engelmannii
TTTGGTTATCAGGTATAAGAAGGGCATTTTTAACAAAGTCGTTGATATGCTTTCAAGGCCTATTATTAGTGCTTCAGTTATTCTTAAGCATAGTCCTATAATGCATGAAAGTTATGTGGAGCAATATGCTTTAGATACTGACTATAAAGAAGTGTATGAAACTTTGTGCCACTCTAACCGTGTTGAAGAATTGGATTATCATGTGCATAATAATCTCTTGTATCATCTTGTCAAGTTGTGTATTCCACAGGGGGAAAGAATCAACATTATAAGGGAAGCACATTCTTCTCTTATTGCTGGTCATTTTGGTGTAGGCAAGACAGTGGCTAATTTGCAAAGATACTGCTACTGGCCTAAAATGAATGAAAGTGTTTCGAGGTATGTTCGAGGATGTTCGTTGTGTGCCACAAGTAAACCTAGCAATCGAAAGTTGGGTTTGTATACTCCACTTCCAGTTTCTTCTCGACCTTGGGAAAGTATTTCCATGGATTGTGTAGGTGGTTTACCTATGTTGAGACGAAGTCATGATTATCTTTATGTTGTGGTTGATCAATTTAGAAAAATGTGTATTTTGATGCCTTGTATTAAGCAGGTTACAGCAGAACAAACGACATAGCTTTTCTTTCAAAATGTTTGGGTGCATTTTGGATTGCCTAAGTCCATTATTTCGGATCGGGATTCTCGATTTGTTGGAAGTTTTTGGTCAAGTTTATGGGCACTCATGGACACTAAACTTAAAAAGAGCACAACTTTTCATCTGCAAACAGATGGTCAAACAGAGGTGGTAAATCGTACAGTGGTGCATCTTCTTCGTGCTTATTGCAGCAAGCATCCTAAACTTTGGGATGAACATTTACACTACATTCAGCATGCGTACAATCGAGCTAAGCACTCTTTGACTCAAAAGTCACCATTTGAAGCATGTTTTGGCTATTTTCCCAAGTCTCCTTTAGATTTTATCTTTGGGAAAGATATTTCTGTCGATGGTGAATATGACATTGATAGGGGAAAAAAGTTCATTAAACAAATTCAGTCGATACATCAAGTGGTGCAAGAGCAGTTGGAAAAGAGTCAGGCCAAGTACAAGACAAGACATGACAAGCATCGTGTTGATCACAGTTTCCAAGTTGGGGATGAATTTTATCTTTACATCAGCAAGGAGAGGCTTAAAGGAGAAGGTAAAAAGTTGAAACCGATTCGATATGGTCCTTTCAAGATTATCGACAAGATTGGTAACAATGCTTTTCGTTTAGATTTGCCTCCTTATATGCAGATGTATGTAGTTGTTAATGTTGAGAATTTGAAATTGTATGAGCCTCCATTGATTGATGATCAAGGAGAGCATGTTCAGATTCCTTCCATAGATGATTTTTCTCCAAAGTATCTTACAGAACTGCATGAAGACACCATCCTTGACAGGAGAATGTGAACTTCAAAACGAGGAAATGTGGAGTATCTTCGAGTTGGTCTTAAAGGGACGAATCCAAGTAAGGCCAACTGGATTGAGGTTAGAAGGGTGAGGGAACTATACCCTAATCTTCACATAGACTGAAAATAGTCTTCTGGAGGTCCAAAAGCTTCCCAATGGGGAGGTCTGATCAGGGGATCAAATTTTGCTCAAAAATTCAAAGTGCTCAGAATCGCTTCAAAACGGATGAGAGCGTATGCCTCATCATTTCGAACCCAACACAACTTTTTTGGTCTCAAACGGACGTCGGGAGCAAGAGATATTGCAATCTGTTCATAAAGTCAAACAGGCAAAACAAAAAGGGACGTTGAATGTACAATCCGTACAGTCCGTACAGGATAACGTGGCAGGGTCGTACGACCATACGATGACGTGGTAGAGTTTGGTTGGCTATTGAGGGTGAATGATATCTCAACACGTGGCATTGTTTGGTCAAGTGATTGGGTGCCATGTGGCCCAATCATGGGCTGCCACATGGCACCTCTTTATTGGCTTTTGGTTGTTATGTAAAATTATATTGGAGTCCGTGGGGTTCGACCCCCGGACCTCCCCTCCACATAACGCCTTCGCAAAGACCGTCCGACCAACGGACCATTGGTTGTGACTTAATATGTATATGAGTTCGATTGTATTTAAATTCAAGTTATGTGACCGTTGGCGGGGGGGTCGGGCCGGGGCTTAGCCCCAGCTCACGGTCGTTTGATTGTATATATGACCATGCCATATATTATATAACCGGACAGTTGGCCCGTGGTCATTTGATTGTATATATGACCATGCCATATATTATATAACCCAACAGTTGGCACACACGGGGTTTTAAACCTAGCCCATGGTTCTTTGAATTGTGCCATGTGCTCACAACCAGAGCATGGGGAGTTAGTACTGTTGGCACGGTTTCAACTATTTGGCCCTTTTTTCCATAGCACGCGGTCATATGAGCCCCACGTGCCCAGGTTCTAGGCGGTTAGGGGCTGGCGCGCCCATAACCGTCCTACAGTTTGTACCATTGACGCGGTTGCACCTAGTGCTGGGTTTTTACGCTATATATTGCATGTGTGCCAGGTTCATTTGACAAGGGTGCAATTTGTAGATGCAGAGACAAAAAGCTTGAAGGGCGGACTTCCAGGAGGCCTAACTTCTTCGTTTTTCGACCGATTGAGGTGTCGAAAAATCTCATCTAGGGGTTTTTGGATGCTCTGAACCCATTGGATCAGTTGGTTGGTTAGTTTGAGCATTGTAAGGCATGTTTTTGAGCACTTTGAGCAATTAATAATAATGATCCATTGGAAGATGGACGAGGATATGTAGCCCAAGAGAGGGGTGAAATACTTTATCAATTGATGTGTTTTATGTGCTTATGTTCATTGATTATGCTGCTGTCTATGTGTATTTTGCATGAGTAATCCTTAAATTTATGTGTTGCAAAGTTGATCCATTTGCTTTTAACACATAACATTTACTTGCAATAATTTCAAGATTTTCTAGTCTTCTTCATTTTTAGATCATTTGAGCACTTCAAAGGTGTTATCCTTCTTGAGATTTCACTTGCAAACTCAAGCTTCCCAAAAGGATTCCTTCTTGCACTCCTTGCGGCAAATCTTCAAATAACCTCTAGTTATTTGAGTCTCAGATCCTGTGCACTCTTTGCAACAGTGGTCCTCTCAATATTCCCCTTAGTTGATAAGTTCTAAGGCTCCAACCAACCTATGCACACTTTGCACGGATTTGTGCTTCACCTACACTTCAGCTGGTATGAGAACAATGGTATCTCTCCTGATCTTTTTGAGATGAAACTCAGACCCTCGTCAATGCATGCCTTGCGGATGTTCACTGCACTCCTTGTAGGAATTCTCAGGATGAGAAATAATTGAGATTTATTCTTCTCCTCTCTCAGACTTCGTTTATTCAACATGAAATGATACACACAATTAATAATAGAGAAACAAAGCAACGATAAACATACCATTCAACAAATGTAAACAATAAGCATCATAACACCATGAAAAATGAGTCAAAGCTTCATATATTAACTCAAGTTCTCCTGTACATGGGTTCTTCTCTACAACTCTCTTCTACAGCTCTACAGCTTATGAAATCTGAATGATCATCAAAAGTTTCAATGATACAAGGGTGAGGGTGTATATATCGATTTTCCCTCCTACGCTTCTAAATTGTCTAATCTATTAATTTAAATCTACCTACTTGCATTCATTACGCATAAATGCCTTTACATACTACAGATGAGAGAAAAGCTCAAGATATGTTTACAACATCTAGACATAAGTGTAAGTACTCTTCCTTTAACTATTACATTAATGTCCATTCATTAATCTCAAAACACTTTAAAATGTGTGCTAGTGTTTTTCCAGTTGTCTCCTTCTTTTACGTTGCTTGGTTGGTTGGTTGCTTACGATGCTCCTGCATCATACTCCCTCTCTTGAAAATGTTCATGAAATCCTATTCTTGAGCTCTTGCATGGTCTATCCATTCCTATGAATTTCTTCTTCATCCTCCCAGATGGCATCGTCAACTGGTTGTCCCTTCCATTTGACCAAGTATTCAGAATACTATTTTCTCCTGGTCTTTTTGCTAGCCCTTTTGTCAATTATGATTTCCATCTGTGGATTTTCATCTATAGGCATTTGTTTTTTCCATTGAATTCCTTTCTTTTCCTCCTTTGCTCCTTCTTCTTCAGCTCTGTAAGGGTACAAATCTGCAACATTGAATATCGGTGAGATTTCGACCCCATCGGGTAATTCAATCTCATATGCATTTTCCCCAAATTTCCTTATGACCTTGGACGGTCCAATATTTTTCATATTCATCTTATTATATGTTCCCCTTGGGAACCTCTCCTTCCTCAAATGCGCAAGAATCAGATCACCAACTTCAAATTTAATTTCTCGCATGTGTTGATCTACTCTCTGCTTGTATTCTTGACCTGAACTTTGCAATCGCTCCTTAATTTGGCTGTGAAGCTCCTTCATTCCTTTTGCAAAGTCCTCTGCACTAGCACTCCTGAATTCATTTTGTTCTGAATATTTCAATTCAGAAACTCCCCTTGGCTACATTCCATATACAATCTGGAATCAACTCTACCTTGTGCTTCTATTGAGTGAATCGTTGTAAGCGAATTCCGCCTATGGTAGAATGTGATCCCATTGACTGTGGTGTTTAGTCACTAATCTTCTTAACAAATCTCCCAAGCCCTTGTTTACGACCTCTGTCTATCCATCCGTCTAAGGATGATGTGCTGAGCTAAAAGACAAAATTTTCCCCAACTTCCTCCATAAGGTCCTCCAGAAATGCCCTATGAACTTGGTATCTCGATCAGACATGATACTCTTTGGCAAGCCGTGAAGTCTGACGACTTCCTTGAAAAATAGGTTCGCAATATGAGTTACGTCACTGGTTTTCTGGCATGGTATGAAATGTTCCATTTTTGAAAATATGTCGACTACCACAAAGATTGAACCATATCCTCTCTGTGTCCTTGGCAGTCCTAATATGAAATCCATGCTCACTGTGTCCCATGGTCTTTAAAGTATGGGAAATGGTTGGTATAACCCTATATTCTGTCCTTTTCCTTTCGTGTGCTGGCAAATTTTGCACCTACCCACAAATTTATTAACATTTGTCCTCATCCCTAGCCAAAAAATATGAGCCATTCAACTCTGAGAACATATTTTCATGACCGAAATGTCTGGTCAATCCTCCACTATGTTTTTCCTTCAGCAGATTCTCCCTCATGGAGAAATTTAGAATACATAGCCGATTTCCCCCGAGCAATAATCCATCCTGGATCATGTATTCAGTCCATTGGCTTCTATCCCTGAGAATTGGATTCTCAAATGCCTCATATGCCTCCTTAAAATCTGGGTCATCCCTGTACATTTCTTTGAGGTTATCAAAACCCAAAGTATTGAATCTGAATTCCTACATAAGAAAACATTTCCTGCTCAAAGCATCAACAACTTTGTTAGTAGTTTCAGAAATATGCTTAATCACAAAAGTAAAGTTCTGCATGAATTAAACCCATTTAGCATGCTTTTGGTTCAACTTCTCCTGTCGAGTCATGAATTGGAAAGCATGATTATCGTTGTATAAAACAAACTCCTTGGGAACCAAATAGTGTCTCCATTTCTTCAATGCTTGTATGAAAACATAGAATTCTTTGTCATGTGTGGAGTACTTAATCTTCGCTTCATTCAGTTTTTCACTGAAGTACATGAATTTCCTATTGTCTTGGCTCAAGACCGCTCCAATTGCAAATCCACTCACGTCACACCTGACCTGGAATGTCTTGCTAAAATCTAGCAAAACAAGAATTGGTTGCTTAGTGATCTTCTTCTTCAGCAGATTGAAACTCTTCTCTACTTCCTCTGTCCAGTGAAAAGATTTATGCCTTTTCTTCAGCATATCCATCCTCGGTGCACTAATTCCACTGATGTTTCGGATGAATTTCCTATAGAAGCTAGCCAAACCATGGAAGCTTCAAACTTCAAACACTCTCTTCGGTGATGGCCAATTCTTAATCGCCTTTATGTTTTCCAGATCCATTTTTAATTCATTTGCAGAGATAACAAAACCCAAATAAATGAGTTATGTCCTCATAAATGATGATTTCTTCATATTAATCAACAATTTCTCCTCCTGTAATCTCCTCATTACTGCAACTAAATGCTTTAAGTGTTATGTTTCTATTTTGCTGAAAATTAATATATCATCAAGATATACAATGATGAATTTCCCAATGAAATCCTTCAGGACCTCATTCATCAACCTCATGAAATTATTGGGCGCATTCATTAAGACAAATGGAATGAAAATCCATTCATATAGCCCCTCATTCATCTTGAATGTTGTCTTCCATTCATCACCTTCTCTCATTCTAATTTGATGATACCTGCTTTTCAAATCAATCTTTGAAAAAAAAAATTCTCCACTCAAGCAATCCATCAAGTCGTCCATCCTTGGCAATGGAAATCTGTATCTGATGGTAATCTTATTGATCACCCTTGAGTCTGTACATATTCTCCAGCCTCCATCTTTATTTGGGCTTAGCACTGTCGGAACAACGCATGGACTCAAGCTTTCTCGAATCAATCCTTTGTCCATTAAGTTCTGGACCTGCCTCTTAACTTCTTCATTTTCCTGTGGTGTCAACCTATATGCTTCTTTGTTCGGAAAATGGGCTCCAGGTATAAGATTGATATGATGGCTTATACTCCTGATAGGTGGCAACAAACAAGGTAGTTCATCCACTACTATATCAACAAACTATCCCAACAACTCTTGGATTTCTTCTGGTAAATCATCTATCCTTGTACTGGTCAAAAAAATTTTGGACTTCCTAACCACAATAAATTTTGTGTCTTCCTTCTTCTTAACCTCATCATGAAGTTCCTACCCACTCATGAGAAGTACAATGTTGCTTGTCTTTGTTTTCACCTCTTTATCCTTAATCGACAACAACATGTGAGTCCTACCATTTTTCTCTAGGGTGTACGTGTTCTTTCTCCCATCATGAACTACATTTTTGTCATATTTCGATGGTCTACCCAGCAATAGATGACAAACATCCATGGTAATGACATCACATAATATTTCATCTTTATATCCTCCTATTTTAAATTCAACTAAACATTGTTTAATGAAATTTACCTGATGTCCTTTTTGTAGCCATGAAACTCTGTATGGGCTTGGATGTACAACAGTTTCCAGCTCCAACTTTTCTACCATCTCTGTAGATACGAGATTATCTTTGCTACTACTATCCACTATGACCTTGCATACCCTATCCTTAGTTTTGAAAGCAGTATGAAACAAATTATTTCTTTGGGCTGGGTTCTCTGCCTCCTTCTCCGGCTTCAAGAGAACTTTCCTCATCATCAAAGATCTTCCTTCCTCAACGTATTATGTCTCAACATTCCATCCTTGAGCTTCGACAATGTGAGTTTCACCACCATCTTTCTTCCTATCTGGACACTCATAGGATTTATGTCCGATTTTTCGACAGACGAAGCATTTCACTTCACCTCCTCTGCGTCTTCCTCTTCCTCTGGCTTGAGGAAAAGTATTTCTATCAGCATACTTCCTTCCCTGTGATCTTCCTCCTCTCTCAGGTTGAGTTTGAGGTTTCTTTCCCTCTTCTTTAGGTTTTTGAGTTCTATCTTGGGCAATTGTTTTGCTTCTGGCTTGAATTCTACCTCAGCCTCTTTGACCTTGCTTTCGGCTTAGCTTCTCTTCATCTTTTAGAGCTATCTGATAAGCATATTCCACATTTTGAATGATCATCATGCTCATCTCATATTGAATGTCATGTCACAGACCATTCATGTACCTAGCAACCTTTTCATCATCTCTTTCCCGATGAAATTCTCTGATGTTTATCCTGTAGAATTCTTCAGTGTATTCCTTCACTGAGATCAACTTCTGTCTCAAATTCTGCATCCTCTGAAACAGAGTGATTTGATAATCCCTGGGTATAATTTTGGCTTTCATATTTTCAACCATTCTATCCCAGCTTTTGATTTTCTTCTTGCCCTTGCAGCATCTTTCATCTTCCAGTTCATCCCACCATAGCACTGCATGCCCTTTAAGTCTAGCAACAACCTGTTTGACTTTCTTGTCATCCTCGACATCCTCTCAGTCAAAGTATTTGTCTAGATCTCTAATCCAGTCTAGAGGCTCTTCAACATCTAAGTTTCCCTCATAGATGGGAATGTCCATTTTTTCCCTAGCACCTATCCTTTCAACAACCTTGAATAGGCATTCGTCTACAACATCTTCGACTGCAACTTCTTCTCCTTCATTTCTAGCTTCATTTTCACTTTTAGCCTCGCTGATATCCCCAGCGTCGACTGTGTGCCTGTCTGTTGTCTCCATAGCATCAAGCCTGGCACGTAACTCACGCATTTTTCTTTCCACTACTGGATCAAGCATTGCCCTATCTCTTCTTCTTGACAACATGGATGAAGATTTTCTCTTTTCTCTCTGCTACAGAAAGCAAAGAATTTGTTCTGGGCTCTGATACCACTTTTGACGCAGACCCCCTGCCCTTGGGCTGATATCCGCATAGGATCTTTACTAAAACCACTACAAGACTTAATCCAACCCTTTGTTTAAGCCACAAAGGACTTCGAGTTTCGGGAGTTGGAGAGTCCCGATGTATTTCCATAGTTCTCGGCAAATGCTGAAATGTGAAACGTCAACAAAGGTTGACTGCTCCAACACGACGAGCACATGCCACCTGTTACCCACTACTTTCGATTTTTGGGACTTTGAGAAAAAAACCAACAGTCGTTCATCTTCCTTTATGATTCCCCAAACTTCGAAATGCTAGAATGTCGAAATGGTCTCAACGTCCCAAGAAATATGAGATCGATGGCGTTTTGGGATTTTCGTCGAAGCTTGACCCCTCCTTTTACTTCCACCGCACGTGCCCTCTGACTGAGACTTGGGACCCACCTTTTCATCATTTCCCTTTTCACAATTTTAGGATTTGTGTTGACCATGCAACTCTACCTCTTGAGTCCATAAATCTCGAAACCCAATTGGTACCCAACGGCTATTGCCCCTCCACTTTTTGGGAATTTTTCCTTTCCCTCTTCAGGATTTCATGAACTGGGAGTTTGAAACTCTCGATTCCAAATTCACTCCCTCCTTTACTTCCTGAACTTCGAAAAACCAAAATGCCGAAATCCCACAACAAAGGCACACCCTGTTTCATGACTTTGGGACTTTCAATGCAAAGGGTTTCGGTTCCTTGTCATTGGAACTTTTGGTATGTTGAACCCTGAATTGTCGAAATTCTGAAATTCCACACCTAATAATCCCTTTCACGATTTGAGAGTTTGTGTGACCAAGGATTTTGGCCTGCACTCCAAACCTGTGAATCCTGAATCCCTGAAAATATATGACGGCTCAAACAGACCACAATCAATAGTCCACGTTGATTCTTGATGTTAGGGTGGCAGATTCATCCAACTCCTAACCACCTTACAACTCCTCTAGATCCTACGGTCCTTGCGACTTTGCGAGTTCTCCATGGAGAATTCTAACCACCAGATGCACTCCTCAATGACCTATGTCCAAATGACTCGGTGTTCTCCCTCCTGAACTTGACTTCTATGAGTCAATTTCGATATCCATCTCCCTTTGAGAACTTCAAAGGTGTTATCCTTCCTGAGATTTCACTTGCAAACTCAAGCTTCCCAAAAGGATTCCTGCTCGCACTCCTTGCAGAAAATCTTCAAATAACCTCTGGTTACTTGAGTCTCTGACCCTATGCACTCTTTGCAACAATGGTCCTCTCAATATTCCCCTTTGTTGATAATTTCTAAGGCTCCAACCAGCCTGCACACACCTTGCATGGCTCTGTGCTTCACCTGCACTTCAGCTAGTATGAGAACAACGATATCTCTCCCGAGCTTTCTGAGATGAAACTCAGACCCTCATCAATGCACGCCTTGCAAACATTCACTGCACTCCTTGCAAGAATTCTCAAGACAAGAAACTATTGAAACTCATTATTCTCCTCTCTCAGACTTCATTCATTCAACATGAAATCATACACGCAATGCATAACAGAGAAACAAAGAAATTGTAAACATACCATTCAACAAATGTAAAAAGTAAGCATCATAACACCATGAAAATTGAGTCAAAGCTTCATATATTAACTCAAGTGCTCCTGTACATGGGTTCTTCTCTACAGCTCTCTGCTAAAGCTCTACAGCTTATGAAATTTGAATGATCATCAAAAGTTACAATGATACAAGGGTGAGGGTTTCTATATCCGTTTTCCCTCCTACGCTTCTAAGCTATCTAATCTATTAATGTAAATCTACCTACTTTCATTCATTACGCATAAATGCCTTTACATACTACAGATGAGAGCAATGCTCAAGATTTGTTTACAACATATAGACATAAGTGTAAGTACACTTCCTTTAACTGTCTCCCACTTTTACGTTGCTTGCTTGGCTAGTTGCTTACGATGCTCCTGCATCATAAACTTATTCTTCTAATTCTCCATTTAGGAAGTATGATTTCACATACATATGATATACCTTGATCTTCTTCGAACATGCATAAGATAATATTAATCTAATTTCTTCCATTCTAGTAACAGGGGAAAAAGTTTCTTCAAATTATATTCCCTCAACCTGGGAATATACTTTGTATACTAGCCTTGATTTATATATGGTTACTTGTCCATTCTCATTCAACTTGTTTCAAAATACCCATTTTGTGCCAATAACATTATTTTATTTCAGTCTAGGAACCGGTTCCCATTTGTCATTCTTCTCTATCTGATCCAATTCTTCATCCATAGCCTTGATCCAATGTTCATCCTTGCTGGCCTCTTCAAAACTTCTTCATTCAACTGTAGATAACAATGCTAGGTGTTGTTGTTTTGGTGAAATTCTTCTTCTTCGGGTTTCAACTCCTCCATATTTATTCCCCATAATCTATTATGGTGGATGATTTTTCTGTACTCGAAGGCTAGGTGTCTTAGGAGGTATCTTTTTCTCATCTTCCTCTTCTTTTTCTTTTAGTTTCTCTTGTTCTTTTGCTTCTTCTTATACTTCTTCTTCTTTTAGATTTTCCTCGTCATCATTCTCTTCTAAGTATCTTCTTCCTTCTTTGTCCATATGGACATCTGTCTCATCAATCGTTACATTGATTATTTCCATGATTTTTTTGAGCCTTGGATTGAAGAATTTATATTCTTTTCTTTTACTTGAATATGCAATTAGTATGCCTTTGTCAACTCAAGAGTCAAATTTTCCAAGACTTCAATCTTCTCTTTTGATATAAAATTTTCTTCCAAATACTTTGAAATGATTTACATTTTATGGTGTTCCTTTGCATAACTCATAGGGAGTCTTATCACTGTTACTTCTGAGAATTCCTTTGTTTAGGATGTGAACTGTTATATGAACTACTTGTGTCCAAAATATGTCACTCAACTTGGAATCTTTCAACATGGTTCTGGCCATTTCATGTATTGTTCTATTATTCCTTTTGTAATACTCTTTCATATTGTAATGCTATGATACCAAACTGTAACGCCCCCATTTTGGGTTGGGAAGGAACTACTTCGCAGAATAACAATCTCATACTTAATTCTATATAAAAGACATGCATTTAAGAAAATGAAACAAATTTAAACTCAGAGTAACCATAAGAATTAGTACTATTATAATCAATCAATGTCTTTAACATTACTTCGTATGCATAGCAGAATACATGATGAATATAAATACACAGACATGCATAAACTTAATTAAAACATCATATGGTACTTATCTTTGAAATGGTGGTAATTCCACCAACCAAGTGCAGGCCTTCCACGAACCTCCTAGCCTTAGACCACACTTCTCATCAAGATTAGCAGTGGGTCACCCTCGAGCTAGGACTAAGCTCCACCCCCAAGGAAATGAATCCTAAGCTAGGATGAGGTTACAGTGTAAACACACAGTCACAAGGAAGGAATTCTCTTCCAGGAACCACTCATACTCACTGCTCACAGACTCTCCTTCCCCACATGCCTGTTCCACTGCAAGAGTATACACCTTCTTTGTCACCTAGACAGTCCTTCAGCTGCTAACCTCCCTTGCCTTGGATTTCATAAATAGACCGGACCGTAAGTCTCCAAGCTCCATGGCAGCTACAGGGTTCCTTCTTGGAGTTCTCTCCTTCCTCTGCGCACTCTCTCACCCGGAGAGAGTCGCTCACAGGCCCAACAACTTGTTCTTCCAAATTCACCACCTCTCTCACCTAGAGAGAGTGTTGTACTAACTGGCCAACAAGCCACATAGGATCAAACACTACACATCCACCACAATCAACGAGAATCCAGACACGAACACCCCAGGACAGCTACAGACAGGTGCAACAACATAACCAGGCTTAGCAGGGACATGACACTTCCATTTTCTCAATCTGGAAACACGTGATAGACTCACACTCTGGATTCTCAGGGATGCATGATGATTTTTCCACGCAGGGGTCGATTCAAACTCCATAGTTTAGAACAGAGAAGGGGTGTACCAGCTTTCCAGAACAAACATAGACTTTTTCCCAAAATCAACACAAGATTCTGGTTTAGGGGATGTATGGTTCAGAAGATGCATGAGGTCTCTTTCCGAGGTCAAACCGGTTCATGCTTAGATGGTTGGGCAGAATGGAGGCGGCCCCCCACCATGGCTCATCTCAGTCGTTTTATTTGCATGGGCTTGGGTTGACACTTGTCACCCATGAAGCTGCATGCTTCCATCAACGTGCGTTCCTCCCACCATTTGAAAGTTACATGTCATTCCAAAAGAACTTAGGATAAAAACATATTATTCACATGTTTTTTTGGAATAATATTAAAATATTATTCCGAAGACTTAAGCCCATAGGTTTAGCCCCTAGGCTCCACAATTAGCCCCCTTTTCCCACCTTCTAGCCCCTAATCCCTTACCCACTCTATGGAAGCTTAGTCCCCCATAACTCATCCATCATGTCAACCTACATGCAGTGGTGTTTAGATTTTTATTAATGCTCTACATAGATACATGTACAACATCAGGCTCTTGGCCTTCAACACTTAGGCTCTCTAGACTAGCAATCATATAAGCCCACCAACTTATCTAAACTTGGCTCACCAAACTATAAAACATTTTTACAACTCATTTCGTAAACAAGATTTACAATTGGGCTCAGCCTTGGGGACATTACAATCCCCCTCCCCTTATTTATGCACTGTCCTTAGTGCAACTTTACACAGCATCTGCAAGCTTTTCAAAATTTTCAAAAATATGCAGGTACTCTGCCCGCATAACATCTTCATGTTCCCATGTTGCATCCTCAAGACCATACCAGGTCCACTGGACCTTTATAGGCTTTATATCTTGATTCTGGAGCTATTTTATTTTCCTGTCCAATATGTGCACATGATGCACTTGCAGGACACCTTCTGGTTCCACCTGAATCACATTCTTCTTATATCCAGGGTATCCAACATACATCACGTTATTCATTTCTTTTATAATCGCAAGTTTCAATTCCTGGACATTGGGTACATACACTCTGTCTTTATACAGAAGTAATCCATCAGCTTCCAAGGTGTAACTTTCCTTTTTATGTGGTCTCTCATGCTGTTGTAGCTTTGCTACTAAGTCTCTATGCTACAAATCCACATTTGTAACTTCCAAAATTCTACCCTTGATATCAGTCTTGTACATGATAATGGCTGAAGTATGTAAGTCATGCACTTTTCTGATGAGTGCATCAACCACCTTGTTTTCCTTGCCCTTGATATTCTTGATATAACAGTCGTATTCACACAGAAACTCTAGCCACCTACTTTGTCTAGCGTTTAAATGCGGCTGACCAAACAAATATTTCAGACCATTGTGGTCTATTCTCAATTAGAATATCCTTCCCATGAGGTAATGTCTCCATTTCCTCATAGCATGGATGATTGCTACTAGCTCCAAATCATGAGTGGCATAATTCTTTTCATGCTCTTTTAGCTTCCTAGGCTCATAACATATTACAAATTCATCTTGGTTGAGAGATCCTCCCAACCCTTCCTTACATGCATCTGTGCACACCATGAAATCTATATTTATATCTGCAATCCTCAAGATTGGAGCGTTGGTTAACAGCTGCTTCAATCGCTGGAAGATTTTCTCACACTCTTCAGTCCACTGAAACCTTTTCTCCTTCCTTTGCAAAGAAGTGATAGGGTGATATATCTTTGAGAACCCTGTTATAAACCTTCTGTAGTAGCCTGCTAGACCCATAAAGGATATGACTTTTTCCACATTCCTTGGCACTGACCATTCTCAGATGACCTCAACCTTCTCAGGATCCACAACGATCCCTTCTTCTGAAATAATGTGCCCCAAGTAATGGATCCGCCTTTGGTAAAATGAGCATTTTCTCAATTTGGCTTACAGTTTGTGTCCTCTCAACAGTTGCAGCACCAATCTCAGGTGTTGTTCATGCTCTTCCTCTGACTTGGAATACACCAATATGTCATCCAGGAAGACTATGACAAACTTGTCTAAATAGTCCCTGAATACACCATTCATCAAGCACATAAAAACAACAGGTGCGTTTGACAGTCCAAACGACACCACTATGAACTCGTAATGACCGTACCTTGTTCTAAAGGAGGTCTTATTGATGTCCTCATCCTTTATTCTTATCTGATGATATCCTGATCTAATATCTATCTTTGAAAATATTTTCGCACCCTTCAACTGATCGAAAAGATCATCGATTCTTGATAGAGGATACTTGTTCTTGACAGTTACCTTGTTCAAATGTTGGAAATCCATGCACAACCTCAATGTCCCATCCTTCTTCTTCACGAAAAAGGACTAGGGTACCCCAAGATGACATGCTGGTGAAAATGTACCCCTTATTTAGAAGATCTTCAGGCTGTGATTGCAACTCTTTCAGCTCTGGTGTACCCATTCTATATGGAGATTTTGACACTGGAGCTGCTCCAGGCATCAAATTTATAGAAAAATCGATGTCTCTGTTTAGATGTAGTCCAGGTACCTCCTGAAATATGTCTTTGAACTCTGTGAGTGCCTCACGGTCTTCAATCCTTGAGACTTAATCTCTGGATGCTTCCTCCACACGGATTGCAAATAATTGATAGCCTTTTTTGTAGCACTTCTTCAGCTGCATGGCTGAGATTTCTCTAACAACCACAACTCTAGGAATCCCTTGGACTATTTTTTGATTCCCTTCCTCATCCAGGCATGTAAACCTCTTGTTATGACAGTCCAGGAGGGAATGGTGCTGGTCCAACTAGTCCATTCCAATTAAACAATAATAATATTCTAAAGGAAGAATATTCAATCCAACCTTCGTTCTTAGTCCTTTCATGTCCACAGGATAGGACTTCACCAACTCAGTGACTTTCCTCTTGGTTCATGTAGCCAACTGAACTAACCAAGACTTTTCATGTTTTCTTCTTGATAAATGCAAACTTTCCACCACCCTAGGATCTACATAACTATGGCTAGCCCCTAAATCGATTAAGATACTAAATGGTCGGTTGTTAATCATACCTTCCACTTCAATCATGTGTGATTGAAATTCTTCTTGCTTGTTGTCCATGGCTGCGTAGATCCTTGGAATTTTGTTGCCCATATCCTCCACTGTTTCAACTTGTTGAACATTGTGGATGGTTCTCGCTTTATATTTTCTATGGGGGCAGTCTCAGTACCTATGGTTTCCTTTACAACCCCAACACTCCATAGGTGGCGGTCTGGGCATTTGTTCATCCACTTCAGCCTTCCTGGGCTCCCTAAAGGATCGTTGTCCCTGAGGACTGATTCTGAAAAAGGGAGGCTTGTTGCCCTTCAGCCTCTGCTCTTTCCTGAACTTCTTCTGACCATCCCAAGCCTTCCGAAAAGTAGACCTTTCTCTTTGTTTTTCATACAATCATTTTTCCCTTCTTATTGTTTCTTCCATAGTCTTGGGATCATCATACTGGATCTTGTCACTAATGGAAGGTGGTAGTCCACTCAGATATCTCTGAATCTTAACAACCTCATCTTTGATGAATGGAACATGCTTCAGTAGTTCTAAGAAAATTTGTTCGTATTCATCAATGGTCATGCTACCTAACTTGAGTTCGAAAAACTCCTTCATCTTTCTTTCATAGTATCGTTTAGTCAAGTATTTATTCTAGAAATACCTCTTGAACTCCTTCCAAGTGATATCTTTATCTCTAATGCAATTCTTCCTTCTACATGCGAGGAGTAATTCTGCAGTTGGAAATATTTCCTCATGCCAAGAAACCATGTTTCGGAATATTCCTCCTTCTTATGTTCTCCATCAAATGTATGAGGCTTAATCTTATTCATCTCCCCTTTCAATTCATCCATCCTAGATCTCTTGTGCTTTCTAGTAGGAGATGGGCTTGAACTACTGTGTGCTTCTTTACCGGAATGCTTTGGGGAGCGATGATGATCTCTGCTACCACTCCTCAATCTTATTTTTCTCTCAGGGGTCCTGACACTTCTTAATTTTCTTTTCCTCTTTGGGGTCCTGTGACTCTCTGTCTTGCTTGAATCACTCCCCTTCTCTAATTTCCTTTCTATTCTTTCCAGGCTCTTCAACATTTTTAAGTTGAATTCACCCTGTTGATCCCTGACTCTCATGAGCTAACAACTATCATCTCAGCAAGCCTGGGCATATTTCTGTAATATTTCAATGAGTTTCATCATATGTCCTTCCTTATCCAATTCTCTTCCATGCCCATTGGAGTTCGATCCTTCGACTCCCAGGTTGACATTCCTTCCTACCCTTTCATCCTCTGTTTCGGAGGCAATCTACACCTCTTCCAATTCGATACTCGGCGTCGATTTTCGGCTGTCCTGACACTCATTGAACTCTGCACACACAATGTGCATTCAACCAAAGTTTGTCAGGCCTTATCCCTTAATAAAAACCACAGCATTCATAAACCAATGTGAGTGAGAAAATGTTTTGACTTCACAAAGTTTTCTAAGCTCTGACGGCTCTGCAAATTTCGGGACTTCTGGCTTCAGGGTTTTGGTCCATGAGGCTCTCACACTTTCTTTTGGGTTTCGGGTCTTCGGTACCCGGGAGTTCATGATGTAGTGACTCCCAACCTCTTATCAGTCCAACTCCCGAATTTTGAAATTTCGATTTACTTTACTCTTCGGGCCCACAGCACAGTTGTCGTCCTTAACCATGGTGACGCGTGGCACATTCAGGAGGGTCCACGTCACCTTCGGTGACATCATCAGGTCCCACCATTCTCACCTATTTTCTCGACTCGCTGGCACGTGGTGCACATCCATGTGTCCACGTCCATTCCAATCGAAAATCCAATGGTTAGACTTTTCTTGGATCTACTACGTAGATTCTTTCGATATTTTCAGAATTTTGGGGTTTTGCTATTTTCCGACTTGCGAAAACAAGGGTTCTTTCCCTTGGGTTTTCTAGGTGCCAAAATGCCGATCGAAAGCCACATTTTCCCCGATGGATGGTCCTGACGAATTCAGGATTTCGCGTATCGCAATTTCCACGTTCCTGTGCAACTCAAAAGGTTTTTAAACCTTGTGCACGTTCTCCATATCTAACGGTCGTGAGGGTTCTCCTTTCCTCCTAAATAGATCTTAAGGCTCCAACACTTATGGTGTGGATTTCTCTCTCTCCCTGTGGCCATATACCACACTGGTTGCAGTTTTATAACACCGCTACACCTCCTGAGCTTAGTAACACGGTCAAGTAACTTCTTGACACTCAAGAGCATTCAAAGGTCCGAAATTGGTCCTCTAGACACAATTTCTCCTCAAACCCTCGGTCCAAAGACCACTCAACTGACCCATCTAGGCTCAGGGTCGAAACCTTGTCTCTGATACGAAATTGTAACACTCTTTCATACTGTAATGCTCTGATACCAAACTGTAACGCCCCCATTTTGGGTCGGGCAGGCGCTACTTCGCAGAATAACAATATCATACTTAATTCTATATAGAAGACATGCATTTAAGTAATTGAAACAAATTTAAACTCAGAGTAACCATAAGAATTACTACTATTATAAATAATCAATGGATTTAACATTACTTCATATGCACATCAAAATGCATGATAAATATAAATACACAAACATGCAGAAATGTAATTAAAACATCATCTAGTACTTATCTTTGAAACGGTGGTAATTCCACCAACCAAGTGTAGGCCTTCCATGAACCTCCCAGCATTAGACCAAACTTCTCATCAAGCTTAGCAGCGGGTCACCCCCGAGATGGGACTAAGCTCTAGCCCCAAGGAAAGGAATCCTAGGCTAGGCTGAGGTTACAGGGTAAACACACAGTCACAAGGAAGGAATTCTCTTCCAGGAACCACTCATACTCACTATTCACAAACTCTCCTTCCCCACATACCTGTTCCACCCCAGGAGTATACACCTTCTCTATCACCTAGAAAATCCTTCGGCTGCTAACCTCCCTTGCCTTGTGATCCAGATGGATATCGGTGGCCACCCACCTTTTCCAACTGGCTCAAAACAATTTTCTGACATTTTTGGCAATTTATTATTTTTAGCAGTTTTAACTTCCGGGGCCATTTTGAGGGCCTAAATGAAGGTTTTTCGGTATCAAGCACCTCAATGATAGCCTAAGGAATGATTAAGCCCCAAAAATGATTATCCTCGATGATACCTTTCCAACAGGGTATCACACGCCTAAAACGGAGATCGTATGCAAAAGTTACGACCCCAGGAAGTTGATGTACTAACTTACCCAAACGGGGCTCACATGACTTTTGGCACTTCATCTCCTAGGGTTAGGTTTTTGGATGTCTAGGGTTTTGGGCATTATTTCTTATTGTAAAAATTCCTTCAGAGCCTCATTGTAACCTTCTTCTTGTGAATGCGCACTGTCGTCACATCTCTTCTCAGAGATAAGTCGCCACCATTCTAGCAAGCTTGTTTCCACTGCATTTTACAGTTTCATCTTATTTCGTTATTGAATAGAAAACCAATTTTACTGTATCTCTGTTATTTTGTGTTAAGCACCTGTTAATAATCTGTATTCATTTCATTCTTCTCATAAAATCCGGATTAGTGGTATCAGAGCAGTCTGGTCCTTGTCATCTTAATGCATGTCCCCAACGAGGTCGGAGTACAAAGAGTTGGGTCTCAAGATTGTTTCTCTTAAGGACAGAAGCTCTTTCATGCCTAAGTGAGCTCCCATGACAGGAAAAAAGAAATATGATGGGATAGGAGATCCTTTCAAACTATTGATTGAGGAATCCCTCGCGCAAAAGAGGAACGAGATGATGGATAGTGTCACGCAAATCCTTCGGTGACTACCAACAGGTGATGCATCTTCTTCGAACGGAGGTGTCGCCCCCTTCAAGGTACAATTAAAATTTGATATTCCTATATTTGAAGGTCAGATAGACGTAGATGTTGTAGACAAGTGGTTGAATCTACTAGAAGGGTATTTTTCTGTTCATAAATTTTCGAAGAGAGAAAAGATTACTTTTGCGCTCCTCAAAGTTTTTCCCCATGTCAAAGATTGGTGGGAAACTTTCTGTGAGCAAAAGGAAATAGAGGAAACCTCATTATTTTCAGTCACGACCACCTGGGAATCCTTCAAGGATGCTATTAAGGAAAAATACTACCCTGTCGGAAGTTATGATGACCTGTATACCAAATGGACCACACTACGACAAGAAAGAGACCAAGCAATGCCAAATTTCACAAATATCTTCCATACCTTGCGCACCAAGTTGGGTATCAAAGATTCGGAGTGACATTTGGTGCTCAAGTATCACGGTGCTCTACATAGATACATCTAGAATGAAATGGAATTTATGGACATCTCATCCTTGGGTACAACCTACCGATATGCTGTCAAAATTGAGCAGAATCTCAAACAAAAGACGCGACAATTTGGGCCTGGGAATCCCTCAAAAAAAAATCTAGGAAAGGGTGGCCCCAACCCAACGAATAAAGAATAGAGAAAATATGGACAATATCAGGACAAATAGTACAAGCCACAAGCAAATAAGGACACCAGAAAGATAAAGAAAGATACAGGGAAGTGGTGTGTATTCCATAAGATCCCTTGGCATAACACTGTTGACTACCACTCAAAGCAGTCACTGGTGGCCGAAGTGAAAGCCTATGAAACAGATGTAGATTCTGACTCCGATATAGAACCAGAAAGGGGAAGATGGATAATTGACGTAGAACCCAGTGCCACCATTGCTACCACCAAGCTCCATCCTGGTGAACTAGACAAGCCAGAAGAAGGAGAGCGCCTCTTCCATTCACAGATGTGGATTAAAGGCACCCCATTGCACTTCATCGTTGATAGCGGTAGCTAGAAGAACCTCATCTCAGCAGAGGTCATCAAGTGGCTGACCCTGCCAACAACGCCACACCCACAACCCTACACCATTGGATGGCTCCGCCAAGGAAGCGATCTCCACGTCAGCCAACAGTGTCGACTGTTGTACGACATCAAGCCCTTCAAAGACAAGGTATTGTGTGATGTTTCTCCTCTCAAAGTTTGTGATGTTCTTTTGGGCCAACCTTATTTATGGAAACGTCATGTTGTATATGAGTCTAAGCCTCGTAGTGTTATTATTACTTTGAACAGGAAATTGTACAGGATACCCGAGGCAGTCCCACCTAGTGTTATTTCCTTGATCTCTACTAAGCAATGAAGGAAGGTCATCTCTCATATGGGGAAGTTTGTCTTCTTCATGATTCACTCTCAGAATAAGAAAAAGATCGCATCCACATCCAGGGTCTCTGCGGCCGACCTCTCCACACAGTAGAAGCAAGTAGATAAGGTCATGGAAGAATACTCAGATATCTTCTCCTCACCTACAGGGGTACCTCTGCATTGCTAGGTCAAGCACCCCATCGATCTGACCCCCGGTGCACTGCTTCCCAATGGGCCAGTCTATCATCTCTCTTTGTTAGAGAATGAGGAGATAAAGTGACAGATCCAAGAACTACTCCACAAGGGGCACATCCTCCCCAACTCATCACCTTGTCGGAGCCCAATCATGCTGGTATAGAAGAAAGATGGAACCTGGTGACTCTGTATTGATTACCGAGCTCTGAATAAAATCACTGTCAGAAACCAGTACCCGATTCCCCTAATCAATGACCTCCTTGATCAACTCACAGGGGCCAAATAATTCAGTAAGATTGAACTGAAGTATGGCTACCACCAGGTCCCGATAGAATAGACCGATGTATGGAAGACTACCTTCAAGTGAAAGGAAGGACCTTTTGAATGGTTGGTCATGCCCTTTGGTTTGAAAAATGCTCCAACCACTTTCATGAGGATGATGGATGATATCCTATGACCATTCACCAATACTTTTGTGGTGGTGTATCTAGATGACATTCTAATTTACAACAAGACTTGGGTTGAAAACTTGCAGCATATTCAACAGGTTCTTCACACCCTATGACAGCACAAGCTATACGCCAACCTGGAAAAATTCTCCTTCGGCATGGACAGGGTCCATTACCTGGGCTACATCATTGATCAACATGGCATACATGTGGATCCAACCAAGATCCAAGTCATCCGTGGCTGGCTAACCCCAACAACACTCACTGAGATTCGAAGATTCTTGGGACTTACTAATTTGTACTGTTGGTTCGTGTTGGGTTTCTCACATATTGCATGGGCCCTCAGCCAAATAAACAAGGGTGATGGTAAGGAAAAATTTGCGTGGGGCCGGTCCCAACAACAAGCATTCGATGATTTGAAGCAATGCTTGTGCTCAACCCCAGTACTTTCACTACCAAACCTGCAACATCCCTTTGAGATCGAGACAGATGCTTCAGACTATGTTGTGGGCACTATTCTCACTCAGCACGGCCACCCCGTAGCCTATCATAGTGAGACACTGTCAGATACTGTCCATAAGTACCCTACTTACAACAAATAAATGTACTCCATTATGAAAGCATGCCGCTAGTGGAGACATTACATTCTTGGGAAGGAGACAGTCATCCAAACTGATCATAAGCCACTACAATTCATGTAGACATAGGGAAAATTGCAGAATGACAGCCATCAAAAGTGGTCCACATACTTGCAGCAATTCCACCTCAACATCAAGTATAAAATAGGAAGCAGCAATCGTGTCACTGATTTCCTCAACAGACCACTAGTCACGGCACTCACTACGATGCTAAACTCTTGTGGCCATGAGACATCTGGATGGCCCCAACTCTATGAGACAGACCCTAACTTTGCCACCAGCTACCAAATGTTGGGTGCAAATGCAGTTGTTGATAATTTCCATCTTTAGGATGGGTTGTTGTGTCATCTGGGCCATATCTATGTTCCATCAAGTGAGCAAGTGAAGCTGATATGGGAAGCCCACTAAAGTCTAGTGGTAGGAGACTTCAGCATTGAAAAGAGAGTGGATATGCTACAGAAACATTTCTACTGGCCAAAACTTCGACAGGAGGTCGACAAGTATATCAGGTCTTGCACTATCTATGCTATTGCCAAACCGACCACTAAGAAACAGGGCCTGTACACCCCTCTTCCTACTCCTAACAGGCCATGTGAATCCATCTCAATGGACTACATGTCAGGCCTCCCATCCACCAAGAGGGGAAATGACTGTGTTTTTGTGGTTGTTGATTGCTTTTCTAAGATGGCGATTCTGGTTGCTTGCAAGAAGAGAATCACAACAGAGGCCACTGTTAAGCTCTTCTTTGAACGATTCTGGGTACATTTTTGAATCCCACAAACCATTGTCTCAAATCAGGATAGTTGATTTCTCAGCACATTCTGGTCGATCCTCTGGTCACTGTTGGACACCAATCTCACCAAATCCATGACCTTTGACCCCTAGACAGATGGCCAAACCGAGGTTGTAAATTGAATGATTGTGCATATCCTTCACATGTATAATTCAAAGAACCCTCGAACATGGTATGAGAACCTTCCCTATGTCTAGTATAGCTACAACTGAGACTTGCACAGCTCAACCGACCATAACCCCTTTCAAGTGGGGTTGGGATTCCAACCATTGGGTCCCATAGATGTTTCACTTCCCCTTGCGGTCACCTCAACTGACTCATCTCCTACTCCAACTGAAGCTAACAAAGCCACCCATTTCATTGAGTAGATCCAACACATCCACCAACAGGTTCAGGATATCCTACAAGAAGTCCAATGACAAGTAAAAACAACGCCATGATCAACATCGGCTGCCGCATAAGTTTCAAGTGGGCAACAAAGTCTGGTTGCACTTGCAGAAAGAACGCCTTACATGACCCCATTGGAAGCTTTGCCCACTCCATTATGTATCGTAAAATATCACCAAGGTCATGGGGGATAATTCTTTTGAGCTCAACATTCCTCCTTTCCTTGGCCTCACCCAGTGTTTAATGTGGATCTCCTTCGCCCTTATTTCCCACCATTATTGGACACCTCAGAAGTAGCAAAAGAGATGACACTAATAGATCTCAACCCCGATTGCATACAACATGCATCCAATGGTCATATTGTGGACAGACAGATCAAGGGCACTCGAAAACAAAGGATCCATCTTTATTGAGTCGTCAAAGCAGGGAAGCTCTTGCACTAAGGCAAGTGGTTCACCCGGCGCCAAATTCAGCAGAAATTTCCTCATCTAATGGGGGACCTCAATGCAATGGACACCATTGCTTCCTAAGGAGGGAGGATTGATCCATATGGATATCGGTGGCCACCCACCTTTTCGAACAGGCTCAAAATAGTTTTTTGACATTTTTAGCAATTTACTAGTTTTAGCAGTTTTAACTTTTGGGGCCATTTTGAGGGCCTAAATGAAGGTTTTTCGGTATCAATATCCTCAATGATAGTTGAATGCGTAATTGATCCCCCAAAATGAATCTCCTCGATGATACCTTTCCAACGGGCTATCACATGCCTAAAACGAAGATTGTATGCAAAAGTTACGACCCCGGGAAGTTGATGTACTAACTTACCCAAACGGGGCCCACATGACTTTTGGCGCTTCATCTCCTAGGGTTAGGTTTTTGGATGTCTAGGGTTTTTGGCATTATTTCTTATTGTAAAAATCCCTTCAGAGCCTCATTGTAACCTTCTTCTTGCAAATGCGCGCTGCCGTCACATCTCTTCTCAGAGATAAGCCGCCACCATTCCAGCAAGCTTGTTTCCGCTACATTTTACAGTTTCAGCTTATTTCGTTATTGAATACAAAACCAGTTTTAATGTATCTCTATTATTTTGTGTTAAGAACCTGTTAGTAATCTATATTCATTTCATTCTTCTCATAAAATCTAGATCACCTTGGGTTTCAACAACAAACCGAACCGGAAGTCTCTGAGCTCTGTGGTAGCTACAGGGTTCCTTCTAGGAGTTCTCTCCTTCCTTTGCACACTCTCTCACCTGGAGAAGGTTTCTCACAGGCCCAACAACCTGTTCTTCCAAATTCACCACCTCTCTCACCTAGAGAGAGTGTTGTACTAACTAGCCAACAAGCCACATAGGATCAAACACTACACGTCCACCACAATCAACGGGAATCCAGACACGAACACCCCAGTACAGCTACAGATAGGTGCAATAGAATAACTAGGCTTAGCAGGGATGAGACACTTCCGTTTTCTCAATCTAGCAACACGAGATAGACTCACACTCTGGATTATCAAGGATGTGTGATGATTTTTTCATGCAGGGGTCGATTCAGACTCCATAGTTTAGAACAAAGAAGGGGTGTATCGGCTTTCCAGAACAAACACAAACTTTTTCCCAAAATCAACACAGCCTTCTAGTTTAGGGGATGTACAGTTCAGAAGATGCACAAGGTCTCTTTCCAAGGTTGGATTAGTTCACACTCATACAGTCGAGTAGAATGGAGTCATCCCCCCACCACGGCTCATCTTAGCCGTTTTATTTGCATGGGCTTGGATTGACACTTGTCACCCATGAAGCTGCATGCTTCCATTAGTGTGCATTCCTCCCACCATTTGGAAGCCACATGTCATTCCAAAAGAACTTAGGATAAAAACATATTATTCACATGTATTTTTGGAATAATATTAAAATATTATTCCCAAGACTCAAGCCCTTAGTTTTAGCCCCTAGGCTCCACACTTAGCCCCCTTTTCCCACCTTCTAGCCCTTAATCCCTTGCCCACTCTGTGGAAGATTAGTCCCCCATCACTCATCCATCGTGTCGGTCTGCACACGGCGACGTTTATATTTTTATTAATGTTCTGCATAGATATATGTACAACATCAGGCTCTTGGCCTTCAACACTCAGGCTCTTCGGCCTAACAATCACATAAGCCCACCAACTTATATAAATGTAACTCACCAGCCTATAAAACATTTTTACAACTCATTTCGTAAACAAGATTTACAACTAGGCTCGGCCTTGGGGACATTACACCTTTTGACCACTACATATTGTTGAGGTGTTATGGCTACTGAGAACTATCTCTTTATCCCATGTTCACCATAGAAATCCATCAATTCCTTTGATGTAAACTTTCCTCCATTGCATTATCTCAAACACTTGATTTTCAAATCCATTTCGGTTTCAACCATCTCTTTGTATATATTGAAGTGTTTGAATTCCTATAACTTCTTCCTGAGAAAGAAAACTGCAGTCATCCTTATGTATTCATCAACCAATAGAAAAAAATATTGTTCTCCATTTAATCCCTTTTTTATTGTAGTTCCACATAGATCAATGTGTATAATATCCAATGGTTTTTATGTGGAGTACTCTTTTGATTTGAACTTGGTCCTAGCTTGTTTTCCTTGTAGACAATGCTCACATAGAGTATTTTCTGGATTTGAAATCTCAGGAACTTCTTTCATTGCTTCCTTTCTACTAATTTTCACAAGGTTATCAAAGTTTATGTGACCCATCCTTTTATGCCAGAGAAAACATTCGTTTTTCTTTCCTAAGAAACATTTTTCCTTTCCAATCTCATTCAGGACATATATGTTGTTTCTATCTCTTATAGCTATAGCCACCAATTTCCCTGATCCTTCTTTTCTTATCTCACATTTTTCTGAATCAAACAAAAGTTTGTTTCCTTGATCACACATTTAACTAACACTCAAAATATTTTTCTTCATATCTTCGTCCAGTAGGACATTTTCTACCTTGGAATATTTTCTCCCAAGCTTGATTATGCCTCTACCTATTATTTTGGTTGAGTTATCATTTCCAAATGAAACTGATCCATATCGTTCCTTCTCATATTCAGAAACTTGTTCTTGTCATCTGTCATGTTATTTGAACAATGATGAAAACCCCCTCCCCTCCTACGAGGGCTCACGCAACCTCTCGATATAAAATTGATTTACACATGATCCGAAGTGTCTCTTAGGTTCCCACTAAACCCTTACCATGGGCCTTTTCTTCCTTACTTGTGTGAAAATACATGTTTGCAAGGGTCATTTCACTCCAACAGAGTCTTCATGTGACCTCGAGCCAAAACCTGGGGCTCAAAATTTTGAAAGCAACAACTTTGACGCTCTGGAGCTTCAGGCTTCAGTATTTTTTCCCTCAACACCCTCCAAAACCTTCAAACGATGCACTGGTGAATTCCAGGACTAGCACTTCGGAACTTCGGGCTTCAAGAGTTTTTACAACACAATACTCCAAATCATTTGAATGTCGAATTGGAGAATTATTAGAGGGCTCATGGATCAATGTTCCACACATCCTCAACAACCAACGGTTGTGATCTGCTCTAGAACTCTGGGCTTCAGGAATTTTATCTCCTAATCACCACTAGACTCTGAAATCACCAAACGTCGAAGTGGGGAAGGGTGGAAATCCATGGTCCACGTGTCCCCAATAATGAACAACCTAGATTAACTCCGAGATTCAGGGATTTTCATGCGAAAGTAACTTTGGCTCACTATCCCCTGGATAGTCAAACTTATGAATACTCATAAATCCATGGACATGTGTCCCTGTCAACCAACGATCCATATTTTATTCGGGCATCGGGACTTCAGGGAATTTTCACTTTGTGCAAACAACTACCAAATTTTCCCGGAGTGTAGAATCACCAAACCACTCGAGGATCGGATGGCTCGTGCCTCTCCCTGCAATCTATGATGTAGGTTCACTTAGGGGCTTCGGGTCTTCAGGGATTTTTCCACCTTTACAACAAACACACAAAAAATGTTGAAGCAACAAAGTGTTAAGGACTTGAGTGTTTAATTCTCACGCTTCTTACTTGGATCCAACGGTTGTCAGGGATTTCTAGCTTCTCCCTAACATATCTTGTTTTTCCACCTTGAAACAAAGAGATTCTTCTCTTTCTCAAGATTCTTCCCTTGAAGAACTTAGACTCAGGTGCACACCTTGCGCTTCCCTTTTGAGATTTTCCTTGCATTAAAGACTCGGACTTTGGTGCACGCCTTGTGCTTCCCTCTTTGGCTTAGGAATTAAAGAAGTATCCTCTGCAAAATCCTTGTGCTATCTCTCCTCTGATCTTCTTCAACACTTAACTAAGTGTTGGCTCTGTGCACTCTTTTCATGAGTCTTCTCTGTGAGCTTTTATACTCTAATGAGTATAGACACACTCCTTGCGCTCGCTCTATGTAAACTTACACAATCTTTCCTGAGCTTTTGAACTTGTAACGGTTCACCCTCCACACTCCTTATGTGGGAACTATGCGCTCCTTACACCGAGATTTCATAAGAGATACAATTGAAACTTAAAATAACATTAAGGGTTCATTCATTCAACCAAAAGATACACACACATAAAAACACATAAACGAATAACATAACATTACCAAATGACTCAGAGATAAGCAAACTTAGAAACTTGAAATAAAATCTCCTGTTTTATATTCCTTCAACAATTATTTACAAATATTTTAACAACCTTCATCTTCTTTCCACAACAACTCTATGTAACTCTCTTTAGCAACCTATTTTTGGAATAGATTACATGCATTTATACATGAGAGGGATTCTCCAGCCTTGCCTCCGAATTATCCTAGTGATTTCATATCACAATTAAAGCATTCTACCACTAAGCTTATTACAATAAATGAGATATTACAATCTAGATATGAACCAGTTCTCAAAATTCATACAATCCTACATGTATTAAAGAAAAATACATTCCTCTGGAGAAAATACAATGGCTCAATCTTCAAGATCTGTTGGCATCTTTAATTACAATACTTTCAAAATATTAAGGTGTCACACTCTCGTTGGAATCCATACCAATTTAGTGCACTGCGTTGGATGTCGAGTCATCTTCCACCTACCTCATTGAGTGACGATGATGATGCTCCTGCATCATACTCCTTTGGATAAAAAAATCATGGGATCCTGTCCATGACCTCCTCCACTATCTTTCCATGATTCTAGATATCAATTTTAGTTATCCAAGTGGCATCTTCTACTGGATGATTCTCCCACTTAACCAGATATTCATAGTAAACTTCCCTTCTGGGTTTCTTGGAAACCCTCTGATCTAAAATATTCTCTATCTGTGGCTTCTCTTCTATGTCCATGTATCGCTTTGACTAAATATCCTCTTGATCATATGTCCCTTATGTTTCATCCATCTTGTAATGGTATAAGTCTGCTACATTGAATATTGGTGAAATTCCAATATCTTATGGCAGTTCAATCTCATAAGCATATGTAGCGAACTTTCTAAGGATTTTACAATGGCCTATCTTTTTCATATTCAGCTTAGTATATTTCCCTCTTGGAAATATGTCCTTCCTTAGGTGTTCCAAGACTTGATCTCCGATCTAAAAATTCACTTTTTTTCTTCTCTAGTATATTTTGTCTTTGTATCTCTGGCTGCTATCATGTAGTTGTCTTTTGATTTGATCATGCAAATTTTGCATCTCTGCAGCAAAATCCTCTGCTCCTGCACTTCGAAACTTGGTCTGCCCCAAATCTCTCAATTCTGAAATTCCTCTTGGATGAATTCCATATACTATCTGGAATGGACTCTTACTAGTACTTCTGTTTGGTGAGTCGTTATACTCAAAATCCACTTGAGGCAAAACTTGATCCCACTGATTGTTATGTTCAGCTACCAAACTCCTTAGTAGATTCCCCAAGATTCTATTTACTAAATCAGTGTTCCCATCTATCTGAGGGTGATATGTTGAACTAAAATACAAATTTGTTCCCAAACTTTTCCACAAATTCCTCCAAAAGTGTCCCATGAATTTGGTATCTCTCTCTAAGACTCTACTTATGGGTAACCCATGCAATATCACAATCTCCTTAAAAAACATATTCGTTATGTGGGTAGCATCACTAGTTTTGTGACATGTTATGAAATGTGCCATCTTTGAAAATATGTCTACCACCACAAATATTGAATCATTTCTCGTCTGGGTTCTTGGCAATCCCAAAACAAAATCTATCTTACAGAATCCCATGGCCTGACTGGAATAGGCAATGGTTGATACAATCATGTGTTTTGTTGTTTCCCTTTATAATACTGGAAAATTATACATCTTTCCATGAAATTATTTACATTAGACCTCATACATGTCCAATAATATGAATAACTCAACTGTGCATATGTCTTATCATGGATGAAGTGTACAACCAATCCTCCACTATGTTTCTCCTTCAAAAACTTGTCCCTCATTGAGCATCTTGGAATACACAATCTACTTCCTTTGAATAATAGTCCTTCTTGGATCATATACTCCATTGATTGATGTCTATCCCTTAAAAAAGGATTTTCACATGTTTCTTAAGCTTCCTTGAAGTCTGGGTTTTCCTGGTACATCTCCTTGATGTGTTCAAATCCCAAAGTCTCCACTTGGAATTCTTGCAAGATTAAACATATCCTGCTTAAAGAATATGTAACTTTTTTATCACTCCCATTAATATACTTAATGAAAAAAGTAAAATTCTACATGAATTCTACCCATTTGGCATGTCTTTGGTTCAATTTATCTTGTCTGGTTATGAACTGGAAAGCATGATTGTCAGTATACAAAATAAAATCCTTTGGCATGAGATAATGTCTCCACTTTTTCAAATCTTGAATTATAGCATAAAATTCCTTGTCATATGTCGAACACTTATTCTTAGAATCATTCAACTTCTCACTAAAATAAGCAACATGCTTATCATCCCGACTTAAAACTGCGCCAATGGCCACTCCACTGGCATCACATTTGACCTGGAAAGTCTACTTAAAATACGGTAGAGCTAAAATAGGTTGTTCTGTTATCTTTTCTTTCAACACTTTAAATCATTTCTCATCTTCTTTTGTCTAGTCAAAAGATCCAAACTCCTTCTTTATAGTATCTAATATGGGTGTGAAAATACTGCTGAAATTCCTAATGAACTTTCTGTAAAAGCTCGCTAACCCATGAAAAATTATTACTTCAAACACACTTCCTGGAGAAGGCCACTCTCTTATATCCCTCAACTTTTATGGATCCATCTTCAATTCATTTTAAGAGATTACAAATCCCAAATACACAAGTTCTATCTTCATAAAATAACATTTCTTCAAATTCACCAACATATTTTCTCACTACAACCTTCTCAACACCATCTTCAAATATCTTAAATGCTCCTCTTCAATCTTACTGAAAACTAGAATATCATCCAAATAAACAATCACAAACTTCCCAAATAAAATATTTGAGCACTTCATTCATCAATCTCATGAACATACTTGGTGCATTTGTTAAGCCAAACTGCATAACAATCCACTCATACAATCCTTCATTTGTTTTTAATGGTGTTTTCCATTCATCTCACTCTCTCATTATTATCTAATGATAACCACTCTTCAAGTCTATATTGGAAAAATAACTAGCTCAACTCAAACAATCCATTAAATCATTCATTATGGGTAAAGGAAATTTATACTTGATGGTTATCTTGTTGATGGCTCTAGAATCTATGCACATTATCCAACTCCATCCTTCTTTGGACTCAACACAGTTGGTACTGCACATGGGCTAAAGCTTTCTCTGATGAAACCCTTATCCAAAAACTCTTGGACCTACTCCTTGACCTCTTGATTCTCCCGAGGGGTCAATCTGTAAGCTTCTTTGTTCGGAAAAATTGCTCCCGAAATAAGGTCAATATGATGACTGATACTCTTGATGGGTGGTAAAGTATGAGGTAACTCATCCACCACAATGTCAACAAACTGATCCAATAACTCCTGAAATTTCATAGGAAAATCATTCATAGAAGTGCTTGTAAGGATGAATCTTAGCTTACCTATAAAAAAAAACTACATGTCATGGTCTCTCTTGACTTCTTTCAGGAGCTCCTTCCCACTCATGAGAAGTATACTACGACTATATTCCTCTTTGACTCCTTTTTCTTCTATTGGAAACAACATATGATTACACCCATTTTTCTCAAGGATATAAGTATTCTTCCTCCCATCATGTATGAAATTCCTATCATATTTCCACGCTCTTCCCAAAAAAACATGACAAAAATCCATAGGTATGATATCACATAAAAATTCATTGATATAACCAGCTATTTTAAACTCAACTTTACACCATCAACTTACCATGACTTGATGTCCTTTCTACAACCATGACACCTTGTACAGATTTCGATGTGTTGTCATTTCCAATTTTAACTTTTCCACCATCTATGGGGATACCAAATTGTCAGTACTTCCACTATCTATGATCACTTTGCATACTTTGTCTCTGGTTTTGCAAGCAGTTATGAACAAACTGTTTCTATGAACTGGTTCTCGTACTTCCTTCTCAGGATTTACGAGAGATTTCCTCATCATGAGCGATCTTCCTTCTTCAATTTCTTCTACCTTCATATCTATCTCCACATTTTTCTGTTGTGCCTCAGAAATGTGAGCTTCTTTAACTCCTGCATTGTTCTTTTCAGGACATTCCCAAGACATGTGCCATGTTTTCCCACAAGCATAACACTTCACTTCTTCTCCTCTGGCTCTTCTGCTACCTTTGGGAAAATTATTTATCCCTATAGTGTCCTCCTCTAGAACTTCCTCCTCTCTCTGTCTGATTGTTAAGTCCTCCAACTTCTCCCCTGAATTTCTGGAATTTTTCTCTGGTGATTCCTTTTCCTTTGTTAGGAATTTTTCCCTTGTTCCTTTGACTCTGCTTTCTTACCAATTTTTCCTCTACCTTCAGGGCTACTTGATAAGCATATTCTACTATCCTCATCATTATAGGACTAATCGCATCCTGGATTTCATACTTAAATCCATTTATATACCTAGAAACTTTCTCTTCATCATTCTCCATGTGTCCTGCTCTTATATTCAACTTATAAAACTCCTCAGTATATTTCTTCACCGACAAACCTTTCTGTCTCAGATTCTACAACTTTATGAACATATTCACCTTATAATCCTTGGGTATGAATTTATCCTTGAGCTTAGCTACCATTCTATCCCAACTCTTAATATTGAACTTACCTTTTCTCCTTCTGTCAGCTTGCAACTCGTCCCACCGTAAATTTGTATGTCCCTTCAATCTGGTCACTGCGTGCTTTACTTTATTCTCATTATCAATATCCTCATAGTTAAAGTACTTTTCTAAAGAAATTATCCAGTCAAGAAATCCTTCTACATTCAAATTAACTTGATACATCAGGGACTTCCATCTTTTCTCTGGTTCCCATCTTGACAACAACTCCGATCAATCGCTCCTCTACTGCTTGTTCCCCTATAGCTTCTTTTGTTTCCTCTATATCTTCACTTTTAGCTTCGTTGACATCACTAGCCTATGGTTCTCTCCTTTGTTCTATTTACATGACATCCAACCTTGCACCAATTTATCTAATTTGTTCCTACATGGCTACGTTGACCACAAGTCTATCCCTGTGTCTCTTTGGAATAATGATTCCAATTAATTATTCATACAAAGATTCTTAAGGATCTGATACCACTTGATGCAAACCCCGTCCCCTCCTATGGGGGTTCTCTTGAGCTCCCAGTCGAGGATCTATTTATGCAGGAGATGAAGTGGCTCTCAGGTTCCCATTGAACCCTTCTAATTATTTACCAAGGGCCTTTTCTTCCTTGCATGAAAACTCTTGTTCATGAGGGTCCTTTCACTCCAACGGAGTCTTCATGTGACCTTGGGCCAAAATATGGGGCTTACAATTTTGAAAGAGAAAAATTCAACGCTATGGATATTTGGGCTTCGAGAGTTTTTCCCTCAACACCTTCCAAAACCTTTGAACGTCAAACTGGAGAATTCCTGGACTAGTGCTCCAGAACTTTGGGCTTTGGGACTTTTTATGGCACAATACTCCAAATCCTCCAAACGTCAAATTGGAGAATTCTCGAAGGGCTCATGGATCAACGTTCCACACTTCCTTAATAGCCAACAACTTTGATCTTCTTCATAACTCTAGGCTTCAGGAATTTTATCTCCTAATCGCCACTAGACTCTTGAATTGTCAAAAGATGAAGTGGCAAAGGGCATAAATCCACAGTCCACGTGTACCTAATAAGGAATGGTCTGGATTAAATCCAGGATTCATGTATTTTCACGCCAAAGTAACTTTGACTCACAATCCCCTGGATAGCTAGACTTATAGATACTCATAAATCCATGGACATGTGTCCCTGTCAACCAACGATCCATATTTTCTTTAGGCTTTGGGACTTTAGGGAATTTTCACTTTACGCAAATAACTACCAAGTTTTCTCAGAGTGAAAAATCACTGAACCACTCAGGGATCCGATGGGTCATGTCTCTTCCTGTAATTTACGGTGTAGGTTCACTCTGGGGCTTTAGGCCTTCAATAGTTTTCCCACCTTTACAAAAAACATAGGAAAATTCTCGAAGCAGCGAAGTCTGAAGGAATTGAGGGTTTAACGCTCATGCTTCTTACCTGGATCAAATGAATGTGAGGGAGTTATAGCTTCTCCCAAATAGATCTCATCTATCCACCTTGAAACAAAGAGATTCTTCTCTTCCTCAAGCTTCTTCACTTGAATAACTTAGACTCGGGCTCACACCTTTCACTTCCCTTCTGAGATTTTTCACGCTTAAAAGACTTGGAATTTTTCACACGCCTTGCACTTCCCTTTTTGTATTAGGACTTAATTAAGTATCCTCTGCGTACTCGTTGTGCTATCTCTCCTCTGATATTCTTCAACACTTAAATGAGTGTTGGCTATGTGCACTCTTTGCATGAGTCTCCTCTCGAAGCTTTTATACTCTTATGAGTATAGGCACACTCCTTGCGCTCACTCTGCGTAAACTTACACAATCTCTCTTGATCTTCTGAACCTATAACAGTTCAGCCTCCACACTCCTTGCACCAAGATTTCATAAGAGAAACAATTGAAACTTACAATAACATTAAGGGTTTATTCATTCAATCGCAATATACACATGCAGAAAAACAAAGAAACAAATAACATAACATTACCCAATGACTCAGAGATAAGAAAACTCAGAAACTTGAAATCAAATCTCCTCTTTTATATT
Source organism: Picea engelmannii (assembly GCA_009831015.1). Lineage (NCBI taxonomy): Eukaryota > Viridiplantae > Streptophyta > Pinopsida > Pinales > Pinaceae > Picea > Picea engelmannii. Next base: position 456,693 of record ML779663.1, read on the forward strand.
CCTTCAACAATCATTTACAAAGATTTTAACACCCTTTGGCTTCTTTCAACAAAAACTCTATGTAACTCTCTTCAACAGCCTCTTTTGGGCATAGATTACATGCATTTATACATGAGGGGGATTCTCTAGCCTTCCCTTCGGATTATCCTAGTGATTTCATATCACAATTAAAGAATTCTACCACTAAGCTTATTACAATAAATGAGATATTACAATCTAGATATGAGTCGGTGCTCAAAATGCATACAATCCTATATGTATTAAAGGAAAATGCATTCCTCTAGAGCACATACAATGGCTCAATCTTCAAGATCTTTTGGGATATTTAATTACAATACTTTCAAAATATTAAAGTCACGCGCTCTCCTTGGAATCCAAACCAGTTTAGTGCACTGCACTGGATTTTGAGTCATCTTCCACCTACCTCATTGAGTGAGGACGGTGATGCTCCTGCATCAAACAATCGTTGTCAACATACCAACCAATTTTCTTGTGTTGTTATTGTAGAGTAAGTGAGCATTCTTTAGTTTTGAATTGATCTTTCTTTTGTTCTCCATATCCTTTGTGGTTCTTGTTTATGATTGTTTCTATTCTTCTTTGGTTCCTTTGGCGGAATAATCGGTCTACAATCTTTGGCCATGTGTCCAAAATTGTTTCACTTGTATCACTCTATTTCATTACTTAGTGAACCAAAACTATTGTGATTTATGTTTTGTGCTTCATGTGAATTTCTAGGGTAAATATTGTTTGAATAGTCTTCATAGTTTCTACTATTCTTGGCATAGGCTCTACAGTTTGTAGCTTTGTGACCAAAATTGTTACAAGAGTAGCATAAACCAAGAAAAATGTTTTGATACCTGGATTTAGGGGATCTTCTGAAATGTGTTTATCTTATGAATCCTTCTTCTTATTGATTTGTTGTTGATTGTTGGTTCTGGGGTCTAAATCTTCTAGATGGTCCAATTCCTGTGTGATTTTATTCTTGAGTACTTCTTATTATTTTTGCATAGCTTCTTTTTTCTTCTTCATGTTCTATCATCTTGGAGCTTGAACCTTTCTCAGTATGCATATGGTTGTATCCTAGCCCAAACCTGTCATAGTATGGCCTTTGACTACTGATGATATCATCCAATATCTTGGTGTTGTTCTGTTGCATGTCTTTCTTTTGAAGATCTTTTCTTAAGGTGACTATTTCTGCTTCCAAACTTTCAATCGTCTTCTCCTTATCTTCTAACTGATTTATGAGTTATTCTTCAATTCTTATACCTTCTTCTACCTAGATTTTTAACTTTTTGATTATCTACTCGATTTCTTCCAAGTTGGAATTTTTAGATCCTTCTTTCTTATTTAATTATTCCTTAAGTGACTTCATTTTATTTCTTTCTTTCCTGAGTTCTTCTAAGGCACTGATTAATTCTACTCTGAGATCGACTTCACCTTCTTCTTAGAAGTCTTTGGAATCTTATTCATCATTTACTCCTTCCATGAAAATTAATCTTTATGAATCATTATCACTATCATCATCCTCATCTAATGAAGAGTTGTCTTCCTTTGAGTAAAAAAAATTCTTGAATAATTTTTTTTTGTTCTTTCTCTTGTCTCCCTTTTGATTTTTCGTTTTCTTCTTAGGATATTCTTCTTCATTGCTACCTTTGTTATTAGAATAAGGGAATTTAGAAGAAAAATGACCAATACTATCACAATTAAAACATTTTAATGGAAGCATACCTTTGTACTTTTTGGTTCCTATTTTCAACTTTCTCACAAAGTTTGCTACTTCTTCATCTTCCTCTGAATCATCGCTACAACTAGAATCTAGTTTTGACTTTGGCTTGTTCCAATTATTTGTCTTATTGGATTCCTTGAACATTGCTTTCTTCATGATTGGGTTATCCTGTTCTATCCTCATTTCATAAGCTGTGCATATTCCATGTATCTCATCCATACTCAAATTGTCAAGATTGTTTCTTTCTTCCAGGGTTGATATTTTAGGATTGAATCTCATAGGAAGAGATATTAGAACCTTTTGAATAGTCATTGATTCATCGACTTATTTTCCTAGTCCTCTAATGGTGTTTAATATTTCTTCAACTCATAGAAAGTAGGTTGCAATGTCTTCATCTTCCTTCATCTTCAATTGCTCAAATTTCCCTCTAAGGATTTGAAGCTTATCTCCCTCGACTTTGGCACCTCCTTCTTAAATATTTTGAAGTTTATCCCAGAGATCCTTTGCATTCTTGCAATGCATAACCTTGGCAGATACATAATTATCCATACTACTCAGAATGGTTCCTTTAGCCTTTGATTTCTTTTCACTGAGTTTCTTTCCATCTTTGTTAGTTGGGGGAGTGGTTGGTGTTGTATATCCATCTACTACTAACTTCCAAACATCAAATCCTTGTGCCTATAAAAGGGTTTTCATCCTTTTATTCTAAAAGGCATAGTTTTTTCCATCAAATCTTGGTGCTCCAATATTAGTGTATTCTATGATCTCCTTCTAGTGGTTAAACTATTTCTTAAGGGACCTACTCTGATACCAATTGTTGGAATACTGAGAGAAGGGTGGGTGAATCAATATGAGCTATTTATTACCACTTTTAACCAAAATGTGTATTCTTTTACTTTTTGAGAAAAATTCAATAGTTTAAAATTACCATTTAAAGTATCATCAACAGTATAAATCAACCATGAACAATAAGAAACCACAAATATAGAGTACACCATAATTTTGCATGGAAACACAATGAGGGAGAATACCACATAATGATTTTCTTATATGTTAGAAGAAATACATTCATAGGAAGCACCAACTTCCTTATTTTCCAGCTACAAATGGAAGGAGGCTCCAACCCCCTAGTTTTCAGGCTCCAACCTTAAGGAATCTCCAACTCCTTGATTCTCCAGCACCAACCAGAAGGAGGCTACAACCCCATTTCCTTGCCCTGTCCAACTAGCCAGAAATATAAATGTAGAAAACTTGTCACTACCATTGAATCAATCAACCTATTACTGATTTGATACCATTACTACCACAACCTATCACTGCTACTATACTTCATCAAATGTTACCACTCAAACCCTCATACCAATATCCACAATAATTTCCCCGAAATCAAATACTCATGAACTACTAAGACATTTGTGTGTTGGACTACTGAAAAATATAGAACCTAACAAACACAATAAACCATACCTTTCAAATTGTAGCTGACCTGATGGATTAGATCCTCTAAAATTCAAATTTTCTCAACAGATCTATTCCCTTTTCTATGTAAACTCATGGATGTTTATGCTTTGTCCCATTGTGGCTCATGGATTTTTTTTCCCTACTGCCTCTACAACTTGCGGTTTTATTTGCTTCTTCGTCCATTCACACTTTTCTTCACTGAACCCTGTGGATGTCCATGCTCTTCCATCATTAAAGCTCGCATATGTCCACACTCTTCCTTCACTCCAACTCTGTTAAAATATTGTGTAACTTTAAAGAATATTCTTATCCCCTTTTTTGGATAAAGATAAAATATATTTATTATTGATTAGATCAATCCCCTTTTGTGGATTGATCATGTCGGGGAATGTAATTGACCAAATCCCCTTTTGCGGATTGGTCAAACCCTAATTATAATAGGCTAAATAAAAAGACAACCCAGAATATATTAAAGTGGTTATAACCACCTAGAATCAGAAGTTGACCCAGCCAGAATATATTAAAGTGGTTATAACCTCTGTTGGCGCTTCGTTATGGAAGGAAGTGAAGAACAAGGAAGAAAAAGTAAAAATCGAGCTTCGTAGGAGACACAGTGACTGTCACTGGGTCGAAGTGAGCAAAAGAACTTAAAATATGGAGAGAAGTGTGGAAAAGAAAGTCGTTCGATGAGGAGATCGAGGATGACACATCAACAAGGAAGATGGACCAAGGATGACTCAGAAAGTGGAAAAATCCAACATTAGATGCCTTGGAGCACTGCGAGATGAAGAAGGAAACACAGGCTGGCGAAGCTCGGAAAGAATGGGTCAAGTTGACCTAGGGTTGTAGACACCTAGGTTTTTGGTAATTAGGGATTTTGACACCTAGGTTTCAACATGAGGCTGTCGGTGAGGGATTTTAATGTATAAATAGAGGTCGAGAGGACCTAGGTTGGGTCGATATTGTGGCTTTGCCTTGTTATTGATTATTGTTCATTGGGAGAATATTGTATTAGGGTTGAGAGAAGTGTTGTGAGAGAGAGCCTTCTAGTATTGTAAGATATTCAGTTGGGTGTGAAGATCAAGTCCTGCAGCTGGGTGCACAAGAAGGGGAGAAGAAGAGAGAGAAGAGATAGGATCCGTTGGTCAAGAGCGCAGATCAAGACTGTAAGCTTTATCCTAAATATATCATAAGCACATTTCTGTGGACGTAGCCCTAGAGAGAGGGTGAACCACCTACATCTTTTGTTGTTTGTGTGATTGATGCTTTGAGCTCTGTTGTTGTTATATTGTTATATTCATCATTGTATTAGATCATATCTATAGTTGTGAAAGATAGATCTAACTAGTTGAATGGTAAATGCATGTTATGTTGTTATTGTAATAAGAACCACTTGATATTCCCCTGGCTGTATACATATCTATCCTGCAACCCCCTCATAGTTGCTTCGAGTGAGACTGCATCTACTTCGCAAGTGCTGCCAAAAGGGCCAATAGCTAGGGCTTGTTGGTGCGCTCTTGGAGTTGAACCTTGGGTCCGCCCCTATGCCAACAAATGGTTCTAATGCTGGGACATAAATCTTTTTAAGGTAATGTCAAGGTGTTTCACGTCGAAGACAAAGATTCAAAAGTGGATAGAGGATCAAGAGAAGGACTTTGTTGAAGCCCATAATAAGAACCCTAAAATAAGCACTGAAGATTGGCTACAAAGATACATCTTCATCAGCATTCACGAGATCTTCTTTGGAGGAATCCATCAGGAGCTACATGAGTGGTTGGCTAGGTTAGCTGACACACAATTTGAAATTAGATCTACACCTCCCGTGGTTTGCACAACAACATTGATCTAGAAGGTCAAGAGACTCGACAACGCTGTATCCAGAGCAACAAATCACTGGTTTGATAGTACCATTGGAGGGTATATCACCGAGTTTGTTGTTGATAGAACATAATCATATAGCCAAGCTGAGAGATGATTTTTCAAAGGACCCAGAGGAAATATTTTGCACTTCCTGAAGCTAAGAATCAAGATGTTCTTGCATGAAAACCACATCATGAAGATATAGTAGATTGATAGGACCTGAAAAGGCTAATGTTCAAGATCTCGGACAGTGACAATGACACATAAGCAAGACATATGTGCAGTGGGAAAGTATTCCAAGGAGTTCACATTGAGAACTTGTTTAAGAAAAAATATGGAGAATCGGGTTTCTATAGTGGAGAAGAGGTAGATCTAATCGACAAAGAGCATCCAGAGCCCACCGAAACAGAAGAAGGGGAAGTTGAAGAACTACGCCAAAACGAGACAGAAACCTCAGGAACTAAGTGAACTACTGAAGTAAATAACATTAATCCTCCTGTTGTCCCAACAATACTTAGCAGTTAGAATAGTCAGAACCACCAGAGTCTTCAGAGTACTGTTACTAGTAGCTCAACATCTACTCAGACAAGAACCCTAGTCATCTCTATGGTAGATGAAATGAGACTCCCTATCTTTAGAGGAGATGGATTTGAAGATCCAGATTAGCATTGGTTTATGTGTGAGGCTGTATGGAATATTAAAAGTATCATCGATGAAGCCATCAAGAGAAACCAGTTTAACACTATGCTAAGGGAATGTGCACTAAGCCAGTACATGAAACTTGTCCAAGGACTGACACAACCTCAGCCGCTAAAAGAGATCAAGAATACGTTGATTGCAGAGTTTAAGAAACCTAAGTCGGAGTCACAATGTATTACAGAACTAAAAGAGATTAAAAAAAAGGTAGCATAACCTATTTGGGAGTTTGACCAAAGATTCAAGACCCTGACAGGCTGATTAACTTTCCAGATCCCCAATGAATAGAATAAAGAATGGTTCATCGCTGCGTTGTTACCACACATAAGGATCCCTATGATGTAGCAAAAGATTGCATGCAGAATATTTGGAGATCGCCATGAAGCTTGAATCAACACCAATGGGATAATCTAGCTTAGGAATTAGCCACATCATGAGCCAGCTAACTATTTTGTCTTTATAGGTCGAGGATATGAAGAAAGATAAGGGAAAATACAAAAGGGAAGATATTTGGTGTGTAAGATGAAGATTTGAAGGCCATGATAAGGAACATTGTCCCTTATTTCATGAGTACTTGGCATTAGGAGCATCGAACCCCTTAAAGCAAGTTAACCTGCCCTGGTGCGATGTATACAGAAATAGGCATCACCCAGGTGAGTGCTACTACATGTAGAAGTATGTCCAGACACCCACAAACTTGTATTGTACATTTTGTAAATTAGTGGGTCATGATGATTGGGATTGTAGAGCTTATTATCTCATCCATGAAAGGTTGAGATACATATACAAGATTTAAGGGGAAGTACAAAAAGAAGGAAACACTCTGAAGTACAACTCTCCAGGGAAAGGAAATTTCACTCCTTGCGGTGGCTACAGAGGACGAGAATGAGGAGGAGGTATGGGCTGAGGGCGAGGACAAATAATATGTTACAACTATGCATAGCCAATACATTTAGCAAGGGATTTTCAGAATCCCTACACAACCTATAGTTACTATAACTCCTTAGAGCATGTCATAGAGGAATACCCTATGCTACTGGCTAAACTTCAAGAAAGACAAGGACCCCAACAGAACCCACGAGTACAATTGATATATGTTGAACCTCGCAGAGCAGACCCTAGAGTCATTGTTATTACTTGAGGAGGCGCTGCTATAGGAGAAGATAGAGAAGCCCAAGGAAAGACTGAAAATGACCACGAAGTTAGGAAGGCTACAGAAAAGACCCCAACGTTTGATGCTAAGAAAGAAAGACAGATATTCGAGGAGGCAAAGAAAGAGTTCAAAGGAGATTAAGGATCTTCATCAAAGAGACAACCAGAAATCAAATAATATGGCATGCCTTAGGCGTTTGATCCATTTGCATCGCTAACAGAAGGGAAAGAGGTAAGCAAACTCATGGAATTATTGTACACTTGTGTTAAGTTGATTCCAGATAAAGGCATTGTACAAGAATTACAAGGTTTAATCAAGCAGTATGAGCTAGGAAATATAGACCCCTTACTGAAGAGGGAATTGCACCAAATTGGAAAAATGATAAGGAAAATTCAAGAATTACACTTGAATGCTCAGATAGGAGATCATGAGATAGACTATGTGGTCCTCGATTTAGGGTTAAAGGTCAATGTCATGATGAAGCAGACTTGGGCATTGATAGGAAAACCCAATCTGATATATTCTCCTATCAGGCTTCGCATGGCTAATCAACAAGTTGTCAGCCCATTTGGATGATTAGAGCATGTCCTAGTGGACATCGATGGAGTAAGAACCTTTGCAAATTTTGAGGTAATTGAAATTGTTGATGATAGCTTCCCTTACCTTGCATTATTAGGAATTGATTGGGCCTTTGACAATTTCACTGTTGTTGATCTAAAGAAAAGATGCATGACATTTGAGAAAGATGTCCTTAGGGTCGTTGCACCTTTAGATCCATATGAGGGTCCATGATACACAGAACCTATCAGAGAAGAATACCATGCATTTGGACTGGAAAACATCTACAAATTAATGGCGAGACAATAGGATTATATCAACCCTGCAACTGATGGGAATCTGAGTTGGCGAAGTGACAATACATGTTCATACAACTCAGAAGAAGTGTTGGATAACTGGAACAACCATATGTATGAAGTATATACAAGAAAATTTTCTAGGCTAACCAGAGAAGTTCATTGGATTGGCACAATAATGAATAATCTACCCACATTTGATGGGTTGAACCCCTTAGAAAAATTCTTATCAGAATTTGAGACAATTGTACCAACACAATAGAGGCTATTGGCAATGGATGAGGCCATGAAATAAACACCAACAAGATGGTGGGGGACACATAAAAGCAATATTACAGACTGGACACAATGATGAACTTTAATGAAAACGCAGTTTTTAGCACAAGTAGGAAGATGAGAAGCATGGTACATAGGTCGAAGATGCCCAAAGGACCATGTACGAAGCTGCAAAGAGGCCTAGAGTGACATTCCTAGAGAACAATGGGTACACAGATTTGTTAATATGATGGATACCACCTCAATTAACTGGTACCTTCAAGTAGAGTTGTGCCTTGTCACTTCAGAATGGGAGGGTATGATCCAAAATTTTATAACCACCTTTTTGTTTGATAGTGAATTTCCTTATGTAGATCAAGAACTACAAATGGTGAGACATAAAGTATTAAAGGAGGCATCTGGCCTCCCTTTGGACAAAGAAGAGGATGAATGGACTTCACCCCTCCAGAAATTGCAGACCTGCTACAACATCAATGCCAATGAAGACGATGATCCAAGGAAGGTCAATATCGCAGAAAAAGAAGGTTAGAGAGATGTGGAAGGACTAGGAGTTGAAATCCCATTCATTGGAAAACTGATAAAGATAAATAAAGTCAATATCGGGATAGAGGAGACACCAAATCTTGCCAATGTCGGAGATTACTAGGACACTGCTACCACTGTCAAAATCACAGAATTATTGCACGAGTATCAGGACTTGTTCCCGACCAAGTTCACTGATATGAAGGGAATCGAAGGACCTATGAGAGAAATGAGAATACCTTCGAAACTAGATGTAAATCCAGTCAATAAAAGACCCTACAGATTGAACCCAAAATGTAAGAAAAAAGTAAAGATTGAGCTTGACAGAATGTTGGAAGCGGGGATTATTGAACCTGTCAAAGATTCAGAGTGGATTAGCCCCATGGTAGTGAAATATAAGAAGATAGGTGAGATCAGGATTTGTGTAGATCTTAGGAAGTTGAATGATGCTTGTCTACATGATCATTTCCCTACACCTTTCATAGATGAAGTGTTGGATAACATGAGAGGCTAAGAAGTATATTCTTTTACAGATGGGTTTTTAGGATACCATCAGATCTGCATCACCAAGGAGGATTGGCATAAGACCACGTTTTCCACAGAGTGGGGATCCTATCAATATACAATAATGCCATTTGGACTGAAGAATTCACTAGCCATCTTTTCCAGGGTGGTGGTTGAAGCATTCAAAGAATTTTTGCATAAGTTTTTAGAAGCATACTTTGATGACTGGACTATTTTTAGTTTGTTGAAAAATCATATTGAATGTCTAAGGCTAATGCTGAATAAATGTAGGCAGTGTCAAATTGCTATGAATTTGAAGAAGTGCATATTATTCTCACCATTTGGAGTATTATTAGGTCATATTGTATGCAAGAAAGGATTGTTGGTGGCTCCATCCAAAATTGCAATTATAGTTGATTTACCACCACCTACATTAGTCAAACAACTGCACACTGCACTAGGTCATATTGGCTATTACAGGAAATTTATCAAAGGATATTCTTAGATTACTATGCCAAAGGAGAATTTATTAAAGAAATACTATCAGTTTGGTTGGACAGATGAATGCCAGCAGATCTTCAACAAACGGAAACAAAAGATGGTGACTGCACCCATTCTAGTCTTTCCAGACTGGAGCAAGGAATTTCATGTGCATGTTGATGCATCTTCTATTGCATTAGGAGCAGTACTAGAACAACCTGGAGAAGGGGAAATTGACCATCAATTAGCATTTGCCAACAAAAAGATATCTACAACTGGAATCAATTACACTACTACAAAGAGAGAGGGATTAGCCATGGTGTATGCATTGCAGAAATTTCGACACTACTTGTTGGGAGGACACTTTAAAATGTTTACTAATCACTCCTCGTTGAAGTTCCTAGTTAACAAGCCAGTGTTTGGGGGGATAATCTGTAGATGGATTCTCCTATTTCAAGAATATGATTTTGAGATCATAGTTAAGCTAGAAAGAATGAATAAGGGCCCAGGCCACCTGTTGAGGTTGGAGCATGGTGAAGAACCTACCAGTATGGAGGATACACTACTGTATGCACAACTACTCGCCATTAGAAATATTGATTAACACTTCACAGACATATTCCAGTTCCTATCAATAGGAATGGCTCCAGCGGAGTACACAATTCTATAGAAGAAATAGCTAGTGGTGTGTGCTGCAAATTTTTCACTAATAGCTGGTCAGATATATAAAATGTGACCTGATGAGATCCTAAGAAGATGTGTGATGGAGGTAGAATTCCCTATGATCCTCTAAGAATCTCATGAATGCATTGCAGGAGGACATTACATAGGAAAATAAATTGCGCAGAAGGTTCTGCGAGCTAGCCTTTGGTGGCCTATGTTACACAGAGATGCTGAAGAATATGACAAAGCATGTGATGTATGCCAATGAGTTGGAAAACCATCCCGAAGAGATGAGATTCCATTAGCACCACAAATGACTCTACAAGAATTTGAAAAATGGGCCATTGACTTCGTGGGACCTATAAACTCACCAGGGAAGCACACTTGAGCAAGGTATATTATCACTGCGATAGAATACCTGACTAGATGGGCCAAATCAAGAGTAGTCAAGGACTGTAGTGTAGCTACAACTGTGTGTTTTATATTTGATGACATAATAACCAGGTTTGGATGCCCTAAGGTCCTTATGAGTGATCAAGGTACACACTTCATCAATAAGACAGTTGAAGCCCTCACTGAAGAATTTGTAGTCCACCATCAGAAGAGTACACCTTATCATCCATAAGAAAACAGAACGATTGAAGCATTCAACAAGATATTGGAGATATCATTGACAAAGATTTGCAGTGTGAACAGGGATGACTAAGATTTAAGAGTACCAGCGGTACTATGAGCTTATAGAACCACTTGTAAGAAATTAACAATGCAGACCCATTTCAAGTTGGTTTATGGTCTTGAAGCTATTGTCCCAATGGAGTACTTGGTACCAATATTACGAATTGTTGCATTTATAGACATGGATGATACTGGCACTATTCATGAGAGGCTAGCATATTTGGTCGAACTAGAAGAAGATAGATTCGTTGTAGGCTTCCATCAGCAAATTCAAAAGGAACAAGAAAAGGCCTATCATGACCGACACATCAAGAAGAAGATATTCAGGTAAGGTGATTTAGTACTGGTATATGACAATAAGTTTATCAAACACCCTAGGAAGTTCAGAATGCATTGGCTAGGACCATATGAGATTGCCTATGTTACAGAAGGAGGAGTTGTGCAGCTGAAGACATTGAAAGGAGACTGGAAGGAAGGCTTGGTGAATGGGAGTCGGCTGAAGTTGTATTATGACAACCAGTTGCCTCGTAGTTCTCACCAGAATCAAGAAGACAAGGGTCTAGGTACTAGGTGTAGTTAAAACTGGGTACTAGACACAGAAAGGATAGTCTGCACAAGGATGGAAAGGAGGCATAAAGTAGAAAGAAAGTGCTACACTACGCAGTCGAAATTCGAAGTAAAATAAGAGGATCAGATCTCAAGTGCCTCGGGATGGGTCACAGGTGAGTGTTGGGGTCCTGTTGGCTCTTAGTTACGGAAGGAAGCGAAGAACGAGGAATAAAAGGTAAAAAGAGAGATTTGCGGGAGACACAGTGACTGTCACTAGGTCAAAGTGAGAAAAAGAATAGAAAAGATGGAGTGAAGTGCAGAAAAGAAAGTTGTTGGATGAGGAGATCGAGGATGAAAAATCGACAAGGAATATGGAACAAGGATGACTCAAGAAGTGGAAAAATCCAACATTAGATGCCTTGAATAAGCATGAGATGAAGAAGGAAAGATAGGCTGGCGAAGCCCGTAAAGAATGTGTCAAGTTGACCTAGGGTTGTAGACACCTAGGGTTTTGGTAATTAGGGATTTTTACACCTAGTTTTCGACCTGAGGTTGTCGGTGATGGATTATAATGTATAAATAGAGGTCGAGAGGGCCTAGGTCAGGTTGGTACTATGGTGTTGCCTTGTTATTGATTATTGTTCATTGGGAGAATATTGTATTAGGGGTGGGAGAAGTTTTGTGAGAGAGAGCCTTCTGGTATTGTAAGATCTTCAGCTGGGTGTGAAGATCAAGTCCTGCAGTTGGATGTGCAGGAAGGGGATAAGGAGAGAGAGGAGAGAAAGGATTTTCTGGACAAGAGCGTAGATCAGAACTGTAATCTTTATCCTAAATATATCATAAGCATATTTCTATGGACGTATCCCTAGAAAGAGGGTGAACCACATACATCTGTTTTTGTGTGTGTGATTGATGCTTTGAGCTCTGTTGTTGTTATATTGTTATATGCATCATTATATTAGATCATATCTATAGATCTGAAGGATAGATCTAGCTAGTTGAATGGTAAATGCATGTTATGTTGTTGTTGTAATAAGAACCACTTGATATTCCTCTGGTTGTAAACATCTTTGTCCTGCAACCCCCTCATAGTTTCTTTGGGTGAGACTGCATCTGCTTCGCAGGTGTTGTCGAAAGGGCCAGTAGCTAGGGCTTGTTGGTGTGCTCTTGGAGCTGAACCCTTCATCTGCCCCTATTCCAACAACCACCCAGAATTAGAAGTCGGCCCTGCCAATGAAAAAAGACGTGTTCAACACCTTCCATATTGTATAAATAAGAGAGGTCAGCACCTCATTTGGACACACACACAACTCACTCATCTAGTGCGCAAGTATTGAAGGAAGTTGTAGTTACCAGTTGCCGAAAGAAGGAAGAGAAGAGAGGTGCATCTCTGGGAGAGGAATTTCGGTATTGCTTTGTTCATTGTCTTGGCATTGTATTGGTTATCTATATTAAGGAATTTTTGTTGGGTTTTCTTCCCATTGAGGGTTTCCCAGGATAAATGCTAATGTAATCTTGTGATTGTGTTTCTCTCAGTGATCCTATCTATGCTATTGTTATATAGTAAATTGAAAGTAACCTGATAATAGCATAAACTTTAACATGGTATCAGAGCTAAGCTGAAGAGAGCATCTTTCACAGGAAAAAGAAAAACGTCATTGTTGTCGTACATGAAAATTAGGGTTTTTTATTAAAGAAGGTTTTCATCCTCAAATCCTTCTAGAAAGGTGTGCCCTACCTCAAGGAACATTTTGGCATCCTTGGCGCACATTTTCAGTGGCTAGATCTCCAAGAAAGTGAAACCCTAGTTTTCACAAAGTACCAGAAAACTAGAAGTACCAGTGTACTAGTGTACCAAAAGTACCCGAAAACCAGAAGTACTAGAAAACCAGAAGCACCAATCCAAAAATTCGCAGATCAATTTTGGAGGGGTAAAAGTTGGATTTTATGAAATCTAAACACACCAGGATACTTGCCTTGGTCCAACGCATCTTTTGGTGAGTTCATTTTTCATATCCAAGTAATTTGATTTTTTTATTATTTCTATAACTCGGAGGGCTAAGGTTTCTTCTACAAGAAATAATGGCTACCAAAATGAGGGTAGAAGACATGCTGTAAGGATCTAGAAACTTTAGATCTTGGAAGCATAGGTTGTAGATGATTCTAGATGAGAATGATCTCCTAGAACATGTTACAGTGGGTGTACCAGAACTAGATGAAGAAGAGAAAAAGACCAAGCATAAGAAGAATGAAAAGAAAGTAAAGAGAATCGTGTCAGATTCAGTAAAAGATCACTTGATCCCTCATATATGAAAAATACAGACAAAAAGGCAAATGTATGAAGCACTCAACAGATTATATGAAATAAAAGACATTAGCTCGAATCTTACCTTAAGAAATTAGCTTTGTAATATGAATATGGACAACTCAGAATCTGTCACATCCTATCTTATGAGATTTTCTCAGATTAGAGATCATCTTGCAGCTATGGGAGATCTCATTAGTGACAAAGAACTTGTAACCACAACCCTAAATGGGTTTCTAACATTTTGTATTCCTTTTGTACCAGGAGTGTGTGTAAGAGGTAAGTTACCCAAGTTTGATAAGTTATGGGCAGATTGCACACACGAAGAATCTAGAATTGCAGACCAACAAAAGAGATTAATTGTCGATGAAGAGGAAGCTCTTACAACTCAAAAGAACAAAAGAAGTTCCTTTAGGAAGAACAATGATGAATCTAACTCCGTAAGAGTTCCAGAAAAGAAGAAAGATGTTTCAAAGATCAGATGCTACTACTGTCAAAAGTTGGGACACTTTTCCTATGACTGTCCTCAAGGAAAAGGAAAAAGAAAGTATCAAGCACATGTGGCAGAAGAAGAGGAAACTCCTCCCTCAAAGAAATCTCTAGCATAAATTAAGGATTATGTACTTTAAGTTGAATATAGTTGATCTGAAGAAAGAAATAAAATGGTGGAGTCCGTAGAGCCTCCCCACACAAAAACAAAAGATAAGTATTCATGTTTATTTTTAGTATCTTGTTTACTTTAATACCTTCTCATTACAAGTTAGTTTTTTGTGAGAATATTAATTAAATTCATTTTATTTCAATGTCTATGCAGACTAATGAAGGAAGTATCAAAGAAGAGGATGAAGAAAGAGATAAAATATTTATTTCATGTATGATCACTCATGAGAGTGACAAAGAAAGCATATTGTAAGTAAGTTTACAAGTCTCAGAAGAAAGAACTTATGGCGTGACTTGCAGAAGTTAGACAACATGAGAAGGACGTATGATATGATGACAGTCAGTAAAGACCAGAAAATATCCAGTATTCATATAGGAGCAGGAGGCTCATAAAGATGCAGAGCATAAATATTCAAGATGAAGAAAAAGATGGATACTCAGATATAGTGGATGAGATGCAGGTAACTACAGGTTTCTCCAGTATCATTCTTATAGATGTAGAGGGAGCAAGTTGATCCAGTATGAAGACAGAAAGAAAGAAATATGTGAAATCAAGAAGACACCCAGGATATTGCATAAGAGAACTTCAAGGATGATGATTAGAAACTATCAGTTTGGTGCAAGAGGGAGCCATATCTCTGAGTTCGAAATAGAAGATCGTGATTTGATGTAGTTAGGAAAGAAGATGGATGGTGCCCAATAGATGGGTAGCATGGTATTATACCATTGAAATATTTTGGACCATAAGATATTTTTTTGGATCCCATAGCTAGACCTTCACAGAGAAGGAAGAGACCATCAAAGAGAAGGAATGAGAAATCCCACAGGTAGACCTTCGTAGAGAAGGAGAAAGAGAAGAGACCTTCGTAGAGAAGGAAGAGACCTTTGTATCGAAGGGGAATGATAAATTTTCTAAGGTTGGCCTATGTCCAAGTGTTTAGTTTTGGATACTCTAGGGACATGCTAGAATACCCTCGTAGAAAGGGGTGTGACCACCCTTGTAGAGAGGAATGTTGATTTTTCTCCAAGGGGTAGCAAGAAGATAATCTCCTCTAGCCAAGGATGGAGTAGCCTGGAACACAAACCTTGACCATGTGGAATGGTTAGTTGGCTCTTGAGGTTTGTGTTGTGATCCAACGTGGATCATGGAAAGGGAGTCTAGTATTACCCAGGCTAGCATCTTAGCTTCTCTAGTTCATGTGGGAAGACTAGGAGTGAAGCTATGGTAGTAGTCCTCCCTAGTGGATGGGTGAGATATATAACTACAAGATAAGGGAGAACATAAAAGGAAATGCAAAACTCATAGAATATCTTCTATGTGAAGATAAGATATATTTTGTGTGAATATAAGAAAGAAGTAACTTATGCATGAAGATGAAAGAAAGAAAGAGTATCTTCTACGCGAATATAAAGAGAACAAAACTTCTGATGATATATTTTGTTAGTGATCATGATGCCAGATGACCAAGTGGATTATATTGATGCCTCCTGTTATCAAGTTGATGATGTTACCCAGTTGATGATGTTGCCAAGTTGATGATGTTATCCAGTGGATGCTGCTACCTAGTTGATGTCGACATCCAGTAACCTGTCAAAAGATAAAGAATATCCTTCTTGTTAAGAGGGAGTGTTAAAATATTGTGTAACTGGAAAGAATATTATTATCCCCTTTTGTGGATAAAGATAAAATATATTTATTATTGATTAGAACAATCCCCTTTTGTGGATTGATCATGCCGGGCATTGTAATTGACCAAATCCCCTTTTTTGGATTGGTCAAACCCTAATTATAATAGGATAAATGAAAAGATGGCTCCAGAATATATTAAAGTGGTTATAACCACCCAGAATGAGAAGTCGACCCTACTAGTGAAAAGACACATGTTTATCACCTACCATATTGTATAAATAAGAGAGGTCAGTGCCCGATTTGGACACACACACAACTCACTCATCTAGTGTGCAAGTATTGAAGGAAGTTGTAGTTACCAGTTGCCGTAAAAAGGAAGAGAGAGAGAGGCGCATCTCTAGGAGAGGAATTTATGTATTTCTTAGTTGATTGTCTTGGCATTGTATTGGATATCTATATTAAGGATATTTTGCGGGGTTTTCTTCCCCTTGAGGGTTTCTCAGGATAAATGCTAGTGTAATCTTGTGATTTTATTTCTCTCAGTGATCCTATCTATGCTATTGTTATCTAGTAAATTGAAAGTAACCTAATAATAGAAGAAACTTTAACAACTCCTATATAGACTCAGGAAAACCCTAGAACAGTAAGGTCAACTTCGTCCCTTAGGCACCTGCAACTTCTCTCTTCACTAAACTTCATTGCCTCAGACTCACTTCTTCAGATCTGTCAATAGTACCTTCCTATATCACTTTAAAACATAGATATTTAATGTGCTCGATATGTGTTAATAAGAGTCTCTTGAAGTCTTATTTATACTTTCAAATGACTTCCTTTAGGGTCTAACTTGTAACTATTTTACCCCTTTTCCTTATTTTACAACTAACCCACACTTTCTTGTTGTAACCAATTTACCCTTAATTAAATTCTTGTTGCCATTACTTTACCCTTAAAAGATGACCGATAACTTCTTGTTCACCTTCTAGGGTCTTGTAGATCATTCTTTGGGTCCTTCAAATTCACAAGGACATAACTCCTCAACTGCAAGGAACCACGTGGCATACCACATATAATCAGAAACAACATGATGGATACTATTCATCCAAGAATGAGTTAACTACATTTACACTATCCTTCATGGCCTTTTCCCTCTAACAAATATGGATTCCATAACCATACTGTCGGGGCTTCCTAACTTCTTCAAGGGCTGACATCAATGACAACCAATATTTCAACAACAATATTCCAATTCATGCCAATTAATTTGCAAATCGAAAGCTTGTAGGATTTATAGATGTTGAATAAACTTCTGGGGAATAAATGTGGGAAAATAAACAATATCTACTTATATATTTATGTAAAATTGAATCTTTTTACTTAATCACGAACAACTTCAAAATGGCTTGAAGTTAGTCTTATTATCAATGGAAGATATTGTTTTTAATGCACCTAAGGCCCTTGAAAATTCTTGGAGGGATTATGGAAAAATTAGTTTCTATGGGTGAATTCTATATAGATGAGATTTCCAAGGCCACGTTCTCCTTGCAATATCCTGGCCATTTTAATATCATAGAAATCAAGGAGACGCCATATGGAAAATATCTATTTTAGTAGTTTTAAGGATTACAACATTTTGAGAATAGAATAGTATCCTTCATATATTGTTGTTTTGACATGAATTTTTGTTTTCTTTCCTATTGATTCTACTTAGAAGTTAGTTGCATTGGTTATTATAGATTGTAACTTTAAGTTAACTATGAGTGAATCACATAAATCAAAATTGGTTTTCCAATGAGAGTTAACCAAGCTTGATCTATACCTTATTATGATATGAAATTACCTTAATTTGGATTCTTTTGGAGTAATTTATAGATATGCCAATGTATAATATTGTTGTTTATTCCTATTGCAATTCACTACATTAATTGTAACCTATGTACATTGTATTACAAATATGAAATTTATATATTGCTAGTACAAAATAGTTGAAGGTAGAAAAATGAACTCTATAATTCCTGATGTTATATGTTTTGCATTATTAGACTTTTCCAATGTTATTATTGTCCCAAATTTATTAATTAACATACCATTTTCATAATTGAATGTAGAAAATTGAAGATGAGTCACACCCAATTTTGACAATCGACGAATGTCATGCACATGATGAGAGAATAGCCAATCAAAAGATCTCTTATAAATATCCATGTCCATGTAATGACTCTTGTGGTGGGAAGATGAAAACAATATAAGTGATTTATGAACACATGCTAAAATTTGGTCATAGAGGTATAATCCCTTTCACTCAAAATCATTATCCAGATAGCATAAAATTACGTAGCATGAGAGACGAAGATGAACCAAACATAGTTGAAAAGGAAAGAAACATAGATGATGAGGCATGAATCTTAGATGAAGGTATTGAAGTTGATAGAATGTAGAATGAGGGTCTCAAGGATGATTAGAATAAGTTTATAGAGGATCCTTCAAAACCTATGTATTGTAATTGCAAGTTAATTCATTTGACAACAATCCTTCTAATTCTTAACTTGCAAGTGGTGCATGGTTGGAAAAATGAGAGTGTTGATGAGTTAGGTTATTACCACCCGAATCCACATTTTCAACAAAACAGAGTGCATGTAAAGAAAAAATCACTAAGCTAGGATTAGGGTATGAAAACATCCACACATGTGTGAATGGTTGTGTATTATTTCTCAAAAATATTGCAAGTGAGACTAAATTTTTTAAATGTAATGAAGGGAGGTATAGACCAGGGTTGAAATCAAATGTAGCTCCTAGAAAGGTTCTTCACCACTTTCCAATTATCCCATGGTTTATTTTAATGTACATATGTTGAGACATTTCTGAATTTATGTAATGGCATGCCCAAAATAAGAGCACCAGTGGAAAAAAAAATGACTTGTGGCTGATTATAAGATATGGATAAAATTTGACAACAAATGGCCTAATTTTTCCTGAGATCCTCGTAAGATAAGGTTGGGCTTAGATATATATGGGGTGAACCCATTCTCAGATCAGAGTACTAAAAGGTCAACTTGGCGAGTGTTTTTAATAAATTATAACTTACCTCCATGGTTAGAAACCAAACCATTTTTCTTAATGATTTTGTTGATTATACTGGGAAAGAAAAGTATGAATTCAGATATATGTAGTATTCCAGATATAAAATAGTATGCAAAATAGAAATAAATAGCTAGAAATGGAAAAGAAAAAATGATATAACCAAAACAATACCAAAATAACACCAGAAAGAACACTTTGATTACTGATAGTAATGTTCACTTGTGTCTTCAAGGGGGCAACCTCCAACAGAGAAGAGCTATATTACAATAATATCCAAGAAAATATTTCTCATACCCTCTACTTCTATTTATACTAAATCTATCTATCAAAAAGAACAATCTAGAGGAAGATCCTTCTAGAAGTCGAAACTTCTATTAGGCCTTCTTACATTTGACTTATTCTTCCTTATTGCTAGGCCTTATTAATAATGGCCTTTATTATATGGAATTATATTATTTTACCTACTTGAGGGGTTATGGAGGTTAGGTCCCTAGTACGCCCTACCCCTTGAAGAACATCCTTGTATTCAAGGCTTCAGATGAGAGAATTGTTGTAGAATGGTGGTCGCCTCCCAAGTGGCATATTCTGGAGGGGTATCTTTCCATTGGACTACCACTTCCTGGATGGTGCACTGACGGAGACAAAACTCTATCTGGGCCAAGACTTCTTGTGGCTACAACCATATGGAACCTTCTTCATCCAACTCAGGGAGGCTAGTTTGAGTTTTTCACTTAGTGTCAATCACCTTCTTTAAGCAGGAAACATGAAAAAAAGGATGGAGTTTCATCTTACTAGGTAGATCTAACTTATAGGCCACTGATCCCACATGCTTGAGCACTGTATAAGGACCATAAAATTTGGGCGCAAGTTTTTGATGGTGTTGAGATTTGAGTCAAGTCTACTTATAAGTTTGTAGTCGAAGAAATATCTGGTCCCCTTCAACAAAATGGAATTCATAATGACCTTGGTCTTATTTTTGCTTCATGTGATTTTGAGCCATGACCAAATTTTCTTTGAGGCCATGAAGAATATCCTCACAGACTATAATATTTTTTTCAACCTCCTGAACCTTGGAGACCCCTAGAATATAGGAGAGAATTGATGGATTCTTTTGGCCATATACTTCTTCAAAAGGAGTCATGTGAGTAGTTGTATGGTAAGAGGTGTTGTACCACCATTCAACTAGGGGTAACCATTGAGCCCACGTATTTTTCCGTTCATATGAAAAACACCTCAAATATTTTTCCAAACACTTATTGACAAATTCAATCTGGCCATTCATCTAGGGGTGATAAGTAGTGCTGAGATGCAACTAGGTGCCCTGTAGCTTGAACAATTCTTGCCAAAAATTGTTGTTGAAAGTGGGATCTCTGTCAGAGACAATAGAATTAGGAATGCCATGAATCTTGAAGATATTATCCATGAATATTTGAGCCACTGTGGTGGCTATGAATGGGTGTCGAAGAGCACAAAAATGAGCATATTTGGAGAGATGGTCAACAAACACCATGATGCCTGACTTATTGCGCAACTTAGGTAAGCCTAAAATGAATTCCATAGAAATATCTCACCAAATATCAATGGGAATCATAAGATATTGGAGTGTGCCCTACGCTTTGACAGTTTCTCCCTTGTTGCATTGATAGACCTCACATTCAAACACAAAGGTGAGGACATCCTATTCCATACCCTCCCAAAAAAAAGAATGTTTGACCCATTCATAGGTTTTGGTAAATCACGAATGCCCAACTATGGGTGAGGCATGAAGTTCAGAAAGCACTGTGAATTTAAGTTGGGATTGCTTGCATAAGTACCAATGAACTTTGTAGTGAATCTCTTCATTATGCCAAGAGTACCCTGGAGAAACTGAAGAATTGTCTTGCAATTGGTGGAGCAGGCTAGAAATTTTGGGTTCTTGCAACCATTCCTGACAAACAACTTGGAGCCAATATGGTATAATAAAGGAGAGGGAGAAAATGGACCCTTCTTCATATTTTTGGGAAAGAGCATCAACCACTACATTTTCCTTTCCCTTCTTGTAAATGATCTCATAATCATAGACAAATATCTTGGTCACCCATTTTTGATGTGGAAGGGATGCAATTCGTTGTTCCAAGAAATAATTGAGACTTTGATGACCAATTTTGATTTGGAATCATTGAACCAATAGATAAGGACGCTAAATATCCACAACATTAAGAATAAATAAAATTTCTTTTTCAAAAATGGATTGGCCCAAATGTCGCTCTGAAAGTTGTTTTCTAGTGAAGGCCAAGGGCCTTCCATCTTGCATGAGGATGGCTCCAATTCCTTTCCCAGAAGCATCACATTCCAATACAAATGTCTTTGTGAAGTTTGGGAGTGCAAGGATAGTGGTCCAACACATAGCATATTTTAAGGCTTGGAAGACCTGATCCATAGCTGAAGTCCAAGTAAAAGAATTATTTTTAAGGAGGGAAGTGAGAGGAGCTACAATATTTCCATAATTCTGAACAAACTTCCTATACTATCCCATTAAACCCAGAAAACCATGCAATATCTTAAGAGTTTTAGGGTGAGGCCAATATTGCATGTCAATTTTCTTAGGATCCACTTGGAAACCATCCTTGCTGACAATATGAACTAGGTATTCTACTTCTGAGGCACCAAAGGAACATTTAGATTGTTTGAGGAAAAGTTGGTGCTTAGAGAGTATATGGAGAACTTGATTCACATAGGAGAGATGGGATGACCAATTTTTACTATAGATGATAATATCATCAAAGAAAACTAAGACAAACTGATGGAGAAAAGGATGGAAGACATGATTCATAATACTTTGTAAAGTGGAAGGAGAATTACACAATCCAAAGGGAATTACTAGGAATTCATAATGACCCTCATGAGTGTGAAATGCAGTCTTGGGAATGTATTCTTATTTCATACGGATCTGGTGGTAGCCGAAATGTAGATCCAATTTCTTGAAGTACTGAGCACCACTCAATTCATCCAAGAGGTCATCAATGACATGAATGGGGAATTTGTCTTTGATTGTGATTTTGTTGAGGGCGCAGAAATCAGGACACATGCACCAAGTACCTTCTTTCTTGAGTACCATGACCATAGGGGAAGAATAGGGGCTAGTACTGGGATGGATAACAATTAATTTTAGTAATTCATGAACAATTTTCTCAATTTCATTCTTCTGGGAAAAGGGATGATGATAAGGCCGAACATTAGGGGGAAGACTTCTCGGGATGAGAGGGATGGAATGATCATGGACACCACGGGAAGGTGGAAGTTATTTGGGGGTGGTAAAAGCAACTTGGTGGTGGGATAGTATAGGATGGAGGCCGAGATGCACTGAAGGTGTCTCAACAGCATGAATGGAGTGGATTTCTATTATAATTCTCGAATGACCTTTTTTGAGGATATTTTCGATGTAATGGGAACTGATGATCTCAGGGGATCCTATTGTGATGCCTTGAATATTATATTGTTGTCCCTCCTATTGGAATTGCACGGTTAAGTCCTTAAAATCCATGAGAATGGGGCCTAGAGTGTGTAACCATTCGGCACCAAGAACAATGTCATAACTGCCCATGTCTATAACAAACATATGGGATTTCAGGTGATACTGACCAATTTGGAGTCACACATTTTCACATCATCCCCCACATTTCATGGAACCACCATTAGCAATCATGATTTGAAAATTATTGACGACACGGATTTAACAATTGAATTCTTTGGCAATGCGACGATGAATAAATTTATGGGTGCTACAACTATCCATAAGGATGATGACCTTCCTATTTTTGATGTAACTAGTTAACTGGAGAGTCTAGGGAGCAGAGAATCCAGTGACAGCATTAAGTGAAATCACTGGGTCAACTTCGGGTGGGTTAGAGGGTAGGATGAGGTTAAATGGTGGTGGTAGTTCCTCCACCAACGGAAAACCTACATCTTATTTAAAAATATCCTCAGTCACATCCATAAAAATATTTTGTTCCTTACACTTGTGCTCAAGAAAATATTTTTTGTCACAATTATAACAAAGAACCTTGAGTTCATGTTCATCCATTTCATCCCTGGTTAATTTCTGGATGTTGAGGGGAGTTGTAGGAGGAACATAATTGTTGGGTTTAGGGCGAGGAGGAAAGGAGGTTTTGTGGGTCTCGACAGAGACAATCTATTGGGATTCCTTGGCTCATTGAGTAGCTTCCAACCAAGTCCAGGGGCATGCCATGAGAACATGGGAATGGATTTCATCTTTGAGGCCACTGATAAAGAATTCCCTAAAGAGAGCATCTGACATGCCCTCTGTTTTGAGATCCATGTGATCAAATGAAATAATAAATCCTTCCACTATCCCAAATTGCTTTAACTTGGTAAAACGACCTAAATGGTGGGTGTCAGAGTCAAAGCGGTCATAAATTTCGGCCACAAAATATGTCCAAGCAACATACCCTCGGCGTGCCTTTTTCCTCCATTTCCACCATTACCATCATTCTGGATATAGACATAGGACACCATAACGAAGCTTGCCTAAATCATCAGTAGTTCCATGCAAAGATAAATAATGTTCCATTTGGGTGACCCAACTGGTGGGATTTGATCCATCAAATTTGTTCACCTTAATTATAGGCGGGCAAAGGTATCAAGAAAAGTGGGTAGTATGAGGACCTTGGTAATGGGAAGATTCATGGCCATCCTGATAAGATGGTTGTTCAGAAGAGGAAGGTTTCTGGAAACATCCCATGAAGTGTTCAAAGGTGGATTTGAGGTATTTGAGGTCTTCGATGTGGGAACATTGTTCCTTAAGGATATCAATAGATGAATTGATTGATCTAATTTTGGCAGTGATAGTCTTGATGTCCTTCTTTTTCTGGTGGGTGTCAGTAATAAAGGAATTGAGTTCTTGGGCTCTTGTGGTAGTAATTTGGAAAAAGGGACAGACAAATGGTAT
>ML779663.1:480816-502496 GCA_009831015.1 Picea engelmannii
AAGGGTGTCAAATGATAGGTACCACTGTGATCAGGGAGAAAATGAGGATCCAATGGGATAGGGGCCAAATAAGGGTGTCGGAGAAGGGTTGGGTCCACACAAAAAAAAGTATCATGAAAAAATGATAGGTATCACTAGAATCGGGGCAAAGAGAGGAAACCATTGGGATAGGTCCCAAATAAGTGTGCCATCCTGAATAATACTGCATTGACGAAATGCCTGAATGCTTAACAGGAGGAAATGTGTAGTAATTTCACAACCAGAATGCAAAAGGCACATTTGCACGGAAATAGATCTTATCTATTGTGTTTCATTTTTGTTTTCATCCCCAGGGGTAGGATATTAAGGGTTTCTACAGACAAGGGTTTTCCCTATGCTATATTTCTCTATTATACATGCGAGGTCCAACAGTAGTACTCGGCCCAATATCTCAGGGCACCAACTAAGGAGGCTAGACCATGCCCTTAGTTGTACTACCCAACTACCCAGGTACTAGAGAGTATTTTCTCGAGTGTTGTTCTCAGTGGAACTATAGAAGTTACGCGGTCGATCGATTTATCTATGGAGGGATTCAATAAATCTACATCGATCCTTATACAAGTGTTTTCTAATGTGCTACCACTCGAAGGGGTACCAACATGAGTTACAAGGGTGGCCAACAAATCTGTGCTTAAGTACCACCTATATTTCTTGCGTGTATGACTCCTTGACTACGGGTTTATGCGTGTAATGACATATATATGTAGTTTTAAGACATCGGAATACGTCTCTACCCTAAAAAACTTTAACCCGCAATTTTTTGTTGAGGAAGGTGCTATGATACCACTTGTAGTATTTCACATATAAAATAGTATGAAAAACATAAATAAATAGCTAGAAATGGTAGAGAAACAATGATATAACCAGAACAATTCCAGAATAATACCAGAATAACACTAGAAATAGCACTTTGATTATTGATAGAAATGTTCACTTTCCTATTCGAGGGGGTAACCTCCAACAAAGCATAACTCTATTACAATAATATCCAAGACAAGATTTCTCATACCCTCTACTTCTATTTATACTAAATCTATCTATCCAAAAGAACAATCTAGAGGAAGATCCTTGTATAAGTGGAAGCTTTTATTAGGTCTTCTTACATTTGAATTATTCTTCCTTATTGCTAGGCCTTATTAATATTGGCCTTTATTACATGGAATTATATTATTCTACCTACGTGAAGGGTTCGGGAGGTTAGGTCATTAACAATATAATTGATGTTTATTTAGAGCCATTATTTGATGATCTAACATAATTGTGGAAAGGAATTGAAGAAATTCAATTTTTAAAGGATGGCGATTCAATCAAATTCACTTTAAAAATTTATTTATTGTTTACGATATACGATCCTCCTACATATGGAACATTGACTAGTCTCAATGTTCATGGATACCATGTATTGTTAGAAAAATAGGTTCGTGGAGCAATAAAATAAAAACAAATGCATAAATAAAACACATAGCATACACAATACAATAGAGACACAGATATGCGTGGTTCACCCAGTGTGGGCTACGTCCACCAGAGAAATTTCTAGGTCTTTCCTTTTTATTATCCAACAAATGAAGGGATACAACCTACAACACACTCGTTGTAACTTCCCCTTCTTTCTCTCACAGTCTCCTCTCTCAGAATACAATATTCGCAATGATGCATAACCGCAATACATTTCCATAATAAAATAGGTTTTCCTTCTAGGGAAAAAAACCCTAACATAACTTCTACCATCAGATATGTGACCTTATAATGAATGGTCCAGATTTACTATGAAATTATAATTTACATTTAGAAGGCAATTTTTCCTTCAGGGGCCTGCTTTCCCCCGGACCCCCCAGAGGGGGGGATGAGCCCCCCAAACTTTGCAAGAGGGGAAAGCTCCCCCTGCAACCCCCCCAAGTGGAGGGTTGTACAATATTCCATGGTGTATAGTCTTCATGGGGTATAAACACAGCTGAAAACAAAGACCTATGAAACAGGAAGATAACCAAGCTCCACAACCAACATGTATGTCTTGCTTGCATCTCTAATGGTTTTGTGATGAACTCAAGTAGCTTGAATAAATGTATTTATGGTGTATATTGTGATTACCTTAAAATGGAGCATCCATATCATCAACAAAATTCATGTTTCAATGGTCATGAAGAGAATTGTGAAGCGCCATTGGCAATAACAAGTGGATATGTTATTGAGAATGAAAAAACAATAATGTAGTTTATTGATAGTGGTGGCATTTGTGGTAGTAAGAATGATCAAATTAATGATAGCAGTGTAAAAAATGGATAATTTTAAGGATGGAAATTTATCTTATAATGTAGAAACCTTGGCGAATCTTACTATTCCTTAATATGCAAACTATAAAAAGTTTGGTGATATTTTTATAAAATATTTTTTAAGGTAAAATAATTTTAGTTTATAGAATTTAAGTGAATCAATTTTATAAAAAATGGAAATTGGTGAATTTTTTTTTGGAAAAAAGCATGGAAAATTATCCCACAGGAAAAATTTAGCCCCTAAAAGTTTTATTGGTATAAAATGATCATGCGTATTCTATAATTTTCCATATTTTAAGCATATATCTATTAGGCATATTGTTGAATTTATTCATACTGAGAAAAACATACTTTTTGCTATTATAGAAGCTCTTTTTGGTGCATATGATATACTGTCATCACATCTATAGTTTCAAGAACTAAAGACATGTCAAAATCTTTGGGTTGAAAAAATAGTGATGGAAAATATAGAAAACCTATTGCTCCTTATGTGTGGACAAAGGAACAATGTGCACAATTCTTAAAGTTGATGTCTCATACTCGCTTTCCTACTAGATATGTAAGTAGTAATATTAGAAATCAAACTGACAATAATAGCTTAAGAGGCCTCAAGATCCATGACTATCATGTCATAATCAATGATATTTTACCTATTCTAGTCATATCAAGTTGGGAAAAGGGGACAAGAGTGGAAATTATAAGGTTGGGCCTAATATTGAAGAGAATGAGTTTGCATGTGTTATATCCTTCAAACTTTGAAAATTTGGGGAGAGAGGTCATTGAAGTCCTTTGTTTATTGGAGTGGTAATTTCCACCAACAATATTCAATATTTCTATGCAACTTCTTATACATCTATAATATGAACTAGAGCATTGTGGTCGAATAACAGAAATATGAATGTATCCTATAGAATGATATATGAAGGTTCTGAAAAATCTTGTTCGTAAGAAGGAAAAACTAGAAGATAGCATGTTTGAGTGATATTCAATGCAAGAGGCCATAAGATTTTACACAGAATATATGAATTATTTTAGTGATGTTAATGGACGTGTATGGGATGATAATGAAGAAGAGAAAGTTTTAGATGAAGTATTAGAAGGAAATGGACATCACTTCAAGCTATCATATCAGGAAAGAACTACGATACATGCCTATGTTCTTCAAAACTCGTCCTCATTCACTAAGTGGAACAGGTAAAATATTATATACCTAATAATTTATTTTCCTTTAATAGATAAATTGTAATTACCATTCTTACTATCTTGAATATTCATATTCTATGTAGAAAATATGAAGAGATTCAAACCGGGATGCATCCATTTCAAAAGTGTATACTTCAGTATTTGAATATTGGAGGTGGTTCTTTTCCAAATTTGATGATTGGATTGTCGATGTAATCAGTGATGCACAATAAGAAGGTCAATATATAACGAATGAGGAAATTGAGATTTCATGACCTTTGCATATATGGGCTTGTCATTTTAGTGGAATGTGGGCCTATGGTAGTCATTTAAGAGTGGAAGAAAAGGAAAAAGGAAATGGAAATTTTGATTGTATTGTTAGTGTTGAATTTCATCACAAAACTGAAGATCTTTTATGTTGGATTCATATAAGAAATTATTCAAGTTGATTATGGTGAAACTAGTTCTATATTATTAAAATGTAAATGGATCAAACTATCTGCATTACAACATGATGAGTATGGATTTTTACGTCCAAATACACGCCAAATTTTATTAAAGATCAATGAGTCATATGTTTCCCCTCTTAAAATTGACCATTCATTTATAATTGATTATGTAACAAGCCCAAGATAGTCGTATTTCATTCAAGCAGAGCCTTGCTCAAAAAAGAAATTCATGGAAGATGTTCATATAATGCCCAATTGGGCAATATAATATTTTACAAGAAACATTGGAAGAAGTGAGTGAAGATGACGATAGATTATTTGAAGAAGAAAGTGTGATTCCCAATGAAGAGAATGAGAGAGATAATATAATGCATGATCAAGAAAATCTATTGTATGGGGATGATCTAGGAGGATTTGGAATGCTAAAGGAGATCCGGGACGATCCAAAATGTTCAAAAAATGATATTCTCAAATGATTTTGAAAATGACACCATTTCATAAGATTGGCGATAGATTTATAATGGTGCAAAAATCATCTAAACAAATTTCGTATGAAGAAGTTATGGCCAGTCGAATTTTTGGTGAAACATGTCAAAAGTCAAAGAGGGTGACACGTGTCACCACTAGAAGGGTGAGACATGCCAGCAAAAGAGGCTGCCATGTGTCACTCTAAAATGGCATTTTGTGGGTCAGTGTGGACCAATAAAAAAGTGCCACATGTCATCTGTAGGATGACGTGGCATCTATACGATGATGTGGTAGGTACAGTTGGAAAGTGACTAGATGTTAACATGGTAGATAGGTGGACCAATGACAACATGACACATGGACCAATCAAAGAGTGCCACATGGCACTCTGTGATTGACCAATAATGGCTAAGGGAGAATCAAAATTTTTTGGGGGTTGAATGGAATAGAACCCATAACCTCTGAAAAAATATTCGAATATTCCAAAAAATATTCCTTAGTTTTACCCACAAGCTTCCTACCATTGCACCATGCATGTTAGTTGTTATAACTAACATTAAATATATTATTTAAAGTGTAACCAAGTAGTCCAAGAATAAAGGGCTTGGTTAGGCTAACTTTGTACTCTATAACCTTAGCACTCAACCTGCATATGACATGGATTTGCATGCCATATTGAAGTTCATGCCATTGAAGTTCGTGCCAATTTCATATTTTCTTGATTTGTGTGTAATAGGTGTTCATAATTTTGGGTTTGTCTACTTTTACATGCCATAGAGTTCTTTGAGGGAAGTATAGAGTGTTTATACTCATTTTTCTTGGAATTTCGAGATGAATCTAATGGTGATATGTATTTTGTGTAAAAGTGATTTATATGAAAGTATTATATTATATTTTCATGTATGAGACCCATAGTTTCGTTATGTGTGCAAAAGGGGATTTTCGGGCACCTGTTCAAAACATAGTCAAGTTTATACTCATTTTTTCTCATAATTTCGAGGGGAATTCATTGGTAACCTTTATTTATAGAATTGAGCATAAGAAGTGAAGGGTGTTCTCAAAACAATGGTATTTGTAAGTCCATTTCGTTGTAATTTTGGCATTTGAGAATTAATTGAGCGGTCTCACTGATTGAAAAGGGACCCAAAGATGTAGCCTAAGATGGGTGAACTCTGTTAACAAATTGTTTATGTGCCATTTGAATTGTCGATGATCTTATTTTAATTCATTTTAGTAATTTATTTTCGTAAGTTATTCATCGGTGTTATTGGAGTTTATGCATAAGTAAGATATTCACATGATATTTTGTAAAATTCAAGCGATCATTTATATTATGAATCTGGTTGAACGTTTATGTGTATTTAAGAATTAATTTTACATCTAAATATTTTTGGATCAAGTTCGTATCAGAGTTTTTTTTTGTTGAAGTATATTGTAGCTGCCTAAGATATTATTGTTGTATTTGATCAAATAAAAACCCTAAAAGAATAGTGTTAAGTGTATTTGTAATGTTGGCTTAGGAAAATAATTATTATTATATTTTGTACTTGCAATATGAGAAGTTGGCCCTACTAGAAAAAGTCAAAGTAAATTATATTTGCTAGAAAAGACAGGCCGACCTTGTGGGAAAAGTTATCTAGCAGAATAAGTATAAATAAGGTGATTCCTTACTCATTTGGTGATAACAACTCATTCAACTATAACGTAGGTTTGGTGGAGAGATGCAGTTGCAGCTGCATCTACAAGAGGAAGGATAAGGCACATCTCTTGGTCCTTGTTGGTCTTTCTCTCATGCACTACCTTGCTAGGGTAATGTGCTAGGGTTTGGATTGTGCTTTGGTGTATCTCCTGGTGTATGTCTTGGTATAATACTTGGTGTATATTCTAGTGACAAGGAGAAATTCTAGTAGCAAGGTTTCACTTTGAGTAGAAGGGTTATGTAGGATATTTGTCTCTGAGAGAGCATTGTACTAACACTGTACTTGGTTGATAAATCTATACTAAATAAGTTTTGTTGGGTTTTCTTCCCCAAGAGGGTTTTCTAGGATATATCTATATGTGTTGTGCTAAGGGGTGGCACATATAGGTTCCTATGGTTGGGTGACGATGATGTAGTATCGTCAATGGAAAAAATGAGCACATAAAAGTAGTTAAATTGCTATGGTAAATAAAAGAATAACCAGTTTTAGGAAAAATTCAACATGGTATCAGAGTTGATTTCCTTCAGACAGTCTAATCGTTGGAAGGAATATCATGAGATTTACCTTGCCACTGCAGTTTTTCGTAGTACCTTGCCACAGTAACATGCCGCTGCATAGTTTATTTTATCAAGATCATTGAGCACCTTTTCTAGGATGTTTGGCCTAATTCCTTCACAAACAGGTGTTCCCTACTTTAGTGCATCTCCATCTATCTTCAGATTGCAATTTGGAGCACTTTGAAGTTTTAGGGTTCGTCATTGCTTGTCGTTGCTACTGGATGGTGCTGCTACTTGCCATTGTTTTCCACTGCTGCCAGAGGTATGTACTTGTATATGTTTAAACTATATCACTATCTTGAGGGTGTTTGTAGGAGAAGGGATATTTTGTCTAAGAAACAATCGTAGATCCAAAGGGATCTCAGATAAATCACATTCAGAGGAACAACACACTTGAGGTTTGATTGTTTTGATATGCCTCTAGTTGTTATGGAATTATTGTGATCTTTTGAACATCTAGTTTTATTTTGATCTATTGAAGTTATGATTATTATAAACATGAATTGTAAACATGTCTTATAGGTTGGTGAGCCAAGTGATGATTAGCTAGGAGGCTAATGTGATAATTGGGATAGAGAGCCTAGATGTTAAGGCTAGGAGCCTATTTTGTATATGTAAATATTCAAAATCATTAATATAAATTCATCGTTGAGTGTAGACCGACCATGATAAACGTGAATGGGGGACTAATATCCACCAGTTAGGGAAAGGGAGGGGGCTAGGAGGCTAAGAAAGGGTGTTAATCTTAGGGGATTTCCTCCAAGAGGAATATTATAATATATTCCTAACAGAACTATGGTATGTAAATAAAATATTATCCTAAGTCTGTTGGGAGGGGAATGAATCCCAAGTGTTGGGGAAATGCACTCCTAGAGAGCCATGCATCATTCCAGGAACATGCAAATATATTGAGAGAATTCATTCGTTTTGGGACCTCTTCCCCCATTCATTCAGACACTCAACACTCACGCACTGAGCATGCATGCCATCAGCCATTTCTTACAATCGTTCAACCCTCTTCCTAGGGGAGCTCTCATCCATCATTAACCTCTAATATTCCATGCACTAGTATCTTTGTTGAAACCATACCCTGTGTCTTACCTGACCAAACTTTTGTTACTGCCTTCACCTGTTTCACACACAAATTATGTTTTTTCCATCACCTTTCCTATGTGATTTAGGAGCCGAACATAAGAAGTAATTTGTCAAGCCTATGGATTGAAGAGGCGGGTTATCAGGCCAATGGATTGAAGAAGCAGGTTGGCAGGGATGTGAGAAACTCTCTCCAGGTGAGAGAGGTTGTTGTGGAAGTAAGTTCTTTTGGAGGGAGTCCAACAACAACTACATACCTCTGAGAATTCTTGTCTAGCCTATTGCTAAATCTATTAAAGGGAGGTGTAGCAGCTGATGGATTGTGTGACAGTGAAGGTGTATACTAATGGAGTGGGACAAACATGTGGGGAATGAGATTCTGTGAGCTGTGTGCGTAAGTTGGTTCCTTGGAGGAAACCATTCCTATTGTACTCTGTGACTTCCTGTAGCCTTAACCTAACCTAGGAATCCCTTTTCACGGGTGGATTTTAGTCCAAGCTCGGGGGTGACCCGCTGTTTGTGAAATTATAAGCATAATATATTACCAAACATAAATTATCGATCGGGATTCATAATCATTAGATTTGATGAAATATATGTGCCAAAAAGAGGTAGTTTATCTACGTATGATGAGTATAGCATAAAGAAGAGACTTTCAAAACTCAACACTCTGTTTTCACACTTCAAATATAACACTCTCCACACATGCAATTCAAAATTCAAAAAGCAAAACTCATAAACAAGAATATGATCTAAAGCTCTTGCTCAGGTGATGGACATGTTCATTGATGGCTCATGCAAGGAAAAGATGAAATTTGATTCTATCTCTTGGAGCAAATAAGATAACATCAATTAACACTTTGTGCATTCACAACACTCCATTATAGGTGCATGTAGAGTGAGAGATGGAGGTCTTGATTGTGCATGTGTTAGCAATGTGTAACCTAATCAATTATAGAAAAGAAAGCTAAGTGTAGTGGGATGCTCTATTAAGGAACATGTATGGTTAAATGTGTAGATCCAACTATTCCTGTACTGCCACACTTTGCAACAAATTCTAATAGTGAAATCAAAACAAAATAACATGAAATCAAAATAACAAGTACATGAAATGAAAATCTACACTAATAATTTACAATGAGATTACCAAGATAGATTGGTGGCCCTTGTCGATTCCAACATGGAAGCTTTTAGATCAGTAGATGCTAACTTCTAAAAGACAGACAAGATCATTGAATTCAAACTTGCATTAATCTTCAACAAGTAGGTTTACAAAAATAGCCTTTTCATGAATCCAATATGCATCATAACAACTCCTCCCACTCAGACCTATGAGGTCTTATTTATACATAAAATCCATGGAGGAATGGATGAAACTGAATCCCCAAACTAAGAAAACAATTTTCACAATTTTAGGATAAATCCCAATGTTTTCACAATTTTAGGATAAATCCCACAGTTCTGTTTTTTTAATCAATTTGGGTAGATTGAAGTTAGGGCTCCACCCATATCTCCCAAAACAATTCTAATTTTGAAAAACTTCCCACAAATTACTCAATTTTCCATATTCTAGACAAAACCCATATCTTCAAATTTCTAGATCTGATACCATATGAACAAAAATTGAGGTGCAAGTTGGTAGTTTGAGATTTTTGCTAATTTTGGCATAATCATTCTCCCTGAGATGGAGGTCCACACGTGTGATATGGGTGAATTCTGAATCACTTTTCTACATGCAAACGCCATTCTGGACAAAACCCATGTGCCCGATTTGCCTCTAGAAGCATTCAAAAATTCTGAATTATGTCTAGTATCGGAATGTTGTAGACAAGGTTTTAGTACTGGATCAACACAGTCATGACCATGTGTGTCGGATCAGGTAGAAATGTAGTACCAGATCAGGTACAAGACTGTTACTAGATAAAGTGTTGAATGTGTTGGTACCAGATGTAATGCAATGCGGGTACTGGAATAGGTGGAACCTTGGTACCAGAATAGGTGGAGCCTTGGTACCAGAATAGACTAGGTACCAGATCGTGCCATAGTTGTAGTATCAAAATAGTGAGGTACCAGATCAATCTGCTTAAGATTCAAAGTGATTAGGATCATACATAATCAAGATTTTAATCGAATTAACTCAAGAAAACTAAACAAATCATGCCTTAATCATAAGTTACCCCTTTATGCACATGGACAAGGTCATCAAGTGGATTTGTGGAGGAAACAATCAATTATATACACATAGCATAGGTAAAATAAGCTCATATAGAGGGTAATATAGGGTAATAAAGGTGTCAAAATGGAGACTCAACATTCCCCAAAGCTTAAGTCATTGCATGTCCTCATGCAACAATGATCTTCAAAATTTCAAAGTTGATGATACTCTTCACTCGATCAAGCATTCCCTAAATTTGTACCTTTGTTCAACTCCTTCTATACAATATAAACTCCCTAGCATATGCTTCACACTTCTTACCCATGGAAAAGTATTTATGAAGGAAAAGTGGAGTCACGAGTAATAGATTATATCTGTTAGTGATTTGACATTAAGTCTTATCCAATTTTTTGTGGATCATAGTTAGGAGAAAGGGATTAATGTGACTCTAATATGATTATAGGATAGTGGCCAAGAGTTTTCATAATCAATTTGAGTAATAGCCCCCTTGGCTAGATTACCTTTAAAATAAAAGTGATATAAGCATAGTTTAGATCTCATCTGAAGAGAGGAACACATAAAAGAATACATCCCAAGATGATTAACTCGTTTCTTATCCAAGTTTTTAGAGATGAAGCTCTTCTTGCTTAGGTAAGGTGAATGACATATACTAAGGGTCCCACTTCTCATGAAAACTTATTTATTTTAAAGATAGAACTGTAAAGTGGATACTTGAAGGTTCTTAAGAACATCATCCGAGAGATATAAAGGTCATGTCCTAGCCTTGATTTGATAATGATTGCTTTAGAATGAGAACCAAAGTTTTTTCTTCAGTTTTAGGTGTGCCACTTTATGTTTTTCAACTCCCTTTACTCGGCATAGCCCTGCTGCTAGAAAGCATGTTAAGTACCCCAACGATTTTACCTTAGTACCATACAAGCATGGCCTTGTTGTCAGCAGGTCTTTTCAATACCTTGGCGGGTTTACTTGTACTTCCTGATACTTCCTTTTTATTATATTACTCAAAATATTTAGAATGATATATATTGTTCATTGACAGTTTTAGAATATAAGGAAGGCAGGTGGTACGAGAGTGTTTTAGAATTATTAGGCACATAATTAAATTCTTGTAATTATCCCAAGGGTGACACCATCCACATTAGAGTTAAATCTCAGCTATTCAATGTATAATGGAGCATCTCGGATAATGACTAAGAGGTCCTTCTAATTAATCTTATTAGGGTTCTCATGAAAGTTCATTGAGTTTTTGCAAGGGCAGTCCACCACTTAAGGTTTTCATCAATACCTCCGAAGAAAAAATTGTAAAGATAAACTTGGATAAGAACTTGTTGAATCAACTAGGTTAGTATTATACATAATGGTGTCACCAATTTTCAATAGATATTTCAATTAGTAATCACTTTTTTAAAATGATAAGGTAATAAGACAAGTGCACCCATTATCATATAGAGCTAAATGAGAAAATATCATCTTAAAGGATAGCAAGGATGATTCATTTAGGGGTGAGTGTAGAAATGTAGGTGGAAGATGTACATGAGAGTAAAGAACAATTCAACACAAGACTTAAATGATCCTTGATAGAAAGAACATGAAAATATTAGCCCATACCTCCAATTACCTGAAGTGAAAACAATGTTAAGCATATGACAAAGATCATATCACTTCAGCATCAGTACCAGAGAAGTAATCGAGCAGGTTTCTGCAGTACCAGAATAGATAGTACTGGAACAGGATAGTACCGAAACAAAATTTTGTAGTACCAGAACATAATTCCGTAGTACCAGAACAAAATTCTATAGTACCAGAATAGAGCAGGGGGCAGAAACAGAGTGACATGATGGATGATTTCTATACGAGGAAATGTATACGAGGACCTACAAAATTTCATGTAGGGAGCGTGCAATAATTGAGGACAGGAGGATGTATGAGAGTAACCACATGTTTAATACATAGTTAGTCTAATTCTTTAATAAAACAAAAAAGTGTTGAGTTTGTACATCCTATTAATTGAAGCATTTAAATTGAGCAACAAAAAATTTGAATATAGGGCAAGGACTACCAACACCTCATTACCAGTACCAGATAAAAACAAATTTCTTTTTTCCCAGTACCAGAATAACACAATCCTTCTTCTTTAGTACCAGATGAGCACAGAGCCTCTCCTACAGTATTGGATGAATGCAAAAAAAAATTTCCCAGTACCGGATGAACATAGACCTTCTCCCACAGTACCGAATGAACGCATATTTTTTTCCAGTACCAGATCAATGCAGATTTTTTATCTAGTACTGGACCATCACAAAATGGTATTCCGGTACTCAAAGGGAATTTGGACAAGGTATCTGGGGGTAGTGCTCTGTAGTCTGAAACTTTGTAGGTTTCCCTTTGTAGAAGTTGTTGGTGTTTTCTGCAAACCGTAATTTGTAGACTTCTCCTTGTGGCCGGTATACTCTGAATATCAAGATGTAGAAGATGCTAGCAATCATTGTTGTTGTAGGAAGAAACATATGAATTTGTTGAAGTATCATGATAGAAAAACACTGCTTCTGTTTCCACTTTCATTTTATTAGAAATTAAACCTAACTACTATTGTCTCAGCAACCACTCCCCAATGCTTGAATTTTTTCATGGCCTCATGCAAACAATGTGAGACACTAAAAAAATATGATTCTTAGAGGGTCATGAAGATCTATTACAAACAAACCAATATAACTAATTAAAACTAGACTTTTATGCATGCTTACAAACAAAAAAATTAGGGAAAATGTCAAAAGTTGCATTATTAGCTATGAATAAAATAGTTTGGAATTAACATTTGGTTTCAAATTCTATTAAAAATATCACTTACTTGATCATCCTTGTGAAATAGGGGTCTTAAAATAGATAGGTAATTATAAATCATGAATGCATAATTTTTAACAACTTAAGGAAAAAGAAGAATTTTGAAGAAATAGGTCATGAAGCACTCCCTTAAGTGTTATCTTCCATTGAAAAGGATGCCTTATTTGCTTTTGAAACCCTTCCAGTATTATGTGTGCATTCAGAGGATGAAGAGATTACCTTCTCATAAAATTCCAAACAAAATTACCATAACTTTTAGAAAAAAACTACTATAAGAACGAAAAATCTTAAACTAACTGCTTTATTAGCTTTTGACATTCCCATTTATGAAAAGTATGAAAGATATGTTTCATTGTACTTACATGCAATATTTATTTATTTATTTACCTATCCTACTCTAATTGAACAAAAGAAAATGTCCTTCAAGTATAAGAATACTTCTAGTGAAGCCATGTGCATAACAGGGTTAGAAATATATCCATACTCGGGTTTAAAGGATAAATTTTAATGCATACCAGAGTATGAAGGACCAACTTCTATGATGATGAGATCAAGAAATAGTGAAGAATAAAAGAGTGGTGTGACCTAATAACTAATTGAAACCATATTTCAATAGGATCACTATATTCTCATTTCCCTTCTTTGTTTAGGTCACACAACATGTCCCACTTTTCCATGCTACGCAGAGTATCTTCTTCAATATGATTGGTCTTTGGAAAACATACAAGATCTGTTGAGAGGCATGCTAAGAACTCCTCAATCTTAGGTTCCCATGGTTTCTCTCCCTCAAATTATATCCATGATTCCTTATTCTCCTCAACAAATTGGCATGAGGAATCCGATGGGACTTCTAAATCTTCTTGTGGAGAGACAACTAAATTCTTAACTGCTGTCAAGATATGGTCTTACTAAGAGGTGGATATCCCAACTGCTTCTAGAATGTGGGAAATTTCTTGGAGGAACATTCTTCAATCTCTTAATCATCCTTGAATTACTCTAGCTAGTTGATGATCCCTGTCTTTCAACGTAAATTAGTACTCGGGGGTTCTTACAGCGCCCCAAACATGATTTATTATCAAAAATCTGAATTTTAAAACTAAGAAATTAAAACTATTTGCAAAAATAAAACACAACAAACTTGAACTCCTTGCATTACTGGGACCCTTTTTTCACTGGGTTATCAGTTCACACAAGTTATCTCATCATAAATAAAACTAAATTTGCATAAAAGAAGGAAAAACACACTTGCATTAAAAGGAGGACAACCTAACTTTGGAGAAACTCCACCAAAGTGGATGCGTGGGCTCTTCCATCACGTCTTACCGTATTCTCTCCACCCTTAGGTCATCCATAAAACCAATCCAAAACCATTAAAGAAATCTGACTCAAATACTACCTATTATCGTTTACAAGTCCCCAGCAATGCCGCCAAAATTTTGGTGCAATTATATGCATAATATATTACCAAACATAAATTATCAACCGAGATTTGTAATTAGTAGATTTGATGCACTATATGTGCCGACAACAGGCAGTTTATCTATGTCTCATGAGTATATCATAAAGAACAGACATTTGAAACTCAACACTTTGTTTTTACACTTCAAAGATAACACTCTCCACACATGCAATTCAAAATTCAAAAAGCAAAACTCATAAACAAGCATATGATCTAAAGTTCTTCCTCAGGTGATGGACCTTTTCATTGATGGCACATGAAAGGAAAATATGAATTTTGATTCTATCTCCTAGAGAAAATAAACTAACATCAATTAACACTTTGTGCATTCACAACACTCCATTATAGGTGCATGTAGGCTGAGAGATGGAGGTCTCGATTGTGCACGTGTTAGAAAGGTGTAACCTAATAAATTCTAGAAAATAAAGCTAAGTGTATTGGGATGCTCCATTAAGGCTCATGTATGGTTAAAGATGGAGATCCAACTATTCCTGCACTGCCATACTTTGCAACAAATTCTAATAGTGAAATCAAAACAAAATAACAGGTACATGAAATGAAAATCTACACTAATAATTTACAATGATATTACCAAAATGGATCGGTGGCCCTTGTCAATGCCAACATGGAAGCTTTTAGATCAAAAAATGTTAACTTCTAAAAGACACACAAGATCATTGAATTCAAACTTGCATTAATCTTCAACAAGTAGGTTTACAAAAATAGTCTTTTCATGAATCCAATCTACATCATAACGAATCCTCCCACTTAGACCTGTGAGGTCTTATTTATACATAAAATCCATGGAGGAATGGATGAAACTGAATCCCCAAACTAAGAAAACAATTTTCACAATTTTAGGATAAATCCCACAGATCTGTGTTTTTTATCAATTTGGGCATATTAGAGTTAGGGATCCACCCATATCTCCCAAACCAATTCTAATTTTAAAAACCTTCTCGCTATTTACTCAATTTTCCATATTCTAGACAAAACCCATATCTTTGAATTTCTAGATCTGATACCATATGCATGAAAATCGAGGCGAAATTTGGCAGTTTGAGATTTTTGTTAATTTTGGCATAATCATTCCCCCTGAGTTGGAGGTCCACACGTGTGATCAAACATAATTTTGGACAAAACCCATATGACCAATTTTCATCTAGAAGCATTCCAAAATTATGAATTATGTCTAGTACCAGAATGTTGCAGACTAGGTTTTAGTACCAGATCAACATAGTCACGACCGTGAGTACCGGATCAGGTGCAAAGAAAGTACCAGATTAGGTGCAAGACTGCTACCAGATATAGTGTTGAATGTGTTGGTACTGGATGCAATGCGGTGTGGGTACCAGAATAGGTGGAACCTTGGTACTAGAATAGGTGGAGCCTTGGTATCAGAATAGACTGGGTACCAAATCGCACCATAGTTGTAGTACCTGAATAGTGAGGTAGCAGATCAAGTTTCTTAAGATTCAAAGTGATTAGTATCATACATAATAAAGCATTTAATCGAATTAACTCAAGAAAACTAAACAAATCATGCCTTAATCATAAGTTACCCCTCTATGCACATGGACAAGGTCATCAAGTGGATTTGTGGAGGAGACAATCAATTATATACACATAGCATAGGTAAAATAGGCTCAGATAGAGGGTAATATAGGGTAATAAAGGTGTCAAAATGGAGACTCAACACCCACTGTTGAGAGTGATGAGAAGAGGGGTCTAAGGTTAGGAGTTTCATGGAAGGTCTACACGCATTTGGTGAACTAAAATTAAAAGATAAGTATCATTTTTGTGCTTAATGTTAAATGATGTGAATTGATATATGTATGGTATTTATCTGAATTTCCTACGTTGGCTGCATGTATGAATTACTATTAATTCCGCATGATTCTGTGTTGTAGTAGAATATCTATGTAGTCTATTTAAATTTGCATTAGAATTAGATATATATAAATAAATTGGTATTAGAGTTTTGAAAGCGTGTTTATGGAGTAGAATTTGCTGGGCCTAGGTGCTTGGGGATGTTACAAATTAGTATCAGAGAAGAAAATAAAATATACAGTTTAGGTTGGTTTTGAGTGACATGTTCTGACTTGGGTAGCCGAGGATGTTACAAATTGGTATCAGATCCCATGGTTTCAGCACTGAGCCTGAATGGGTCGTATAAGTGGTTATTGGAACCAAAGTTTAGTGGGAGTTGTTGCCAAAATGGACAAATCCAAGTTTCAGAGTCTTCCTAAGGGCCAATGGAGCATCAAGGGAACACCTTGGCTCTGTTCAGAAGCTTAGGAAGTATAGTGGTTCAAGGAAATTTGCAGAGAAAGGAAACCGCATCAATTGTGGTATTAGGCCACAAATTTTAAAATTGGGTCGTAGGATCTGTTCTGGAGAAGGCAAACCCTTCCTGACCATTAGATATGGTAAAGGAGAAGGCTTGTTAAGCACTAAAGTCCTTCAATACTTCATTTCTCTGGTAGTTTGAATTTCCTTATCGTGAAAGAGGAAAAAGAGTCGAAGATCCAAAGTCCTGGAGTGGTTATACACCATAGATCACAGGGAGAAGTGCTTCTCCATTGGATGAGGCCTAGGACAGATCAGAGTTGTTAGATCAAGCCAAGACTAGGAGGTAAGTCACAGTGGATAATTACAAATCCTAATCATCATATCTGTGTGTGAGTCAATGTGAGTTGTATATCTCACAACACTTCGGATGTTCAACACTCTGGGAGAAGTGAGTCCTCAAGCTGCCAGGAGGAAAATATCTTGACCTCTGGAGTTAATATGAACCATTTTTTTTCAAGGAGACGTGTCCAAGTATTAATCATGTTTGGAACTTCAGTGATTCAAGGTTCATGTGGTGTTTAGCATCAAAATTCTCTGAAGTCCCAAAGTCTGGAGTTATATATACTGTGCAACTAGTGGAGACACATCTCCATAGATTAGCCTATTCGGGAATTTGACATTCAGGGAATTGCGGTGTAGTGTGGATAAGTCTCTCAAAGCCTGAATTCCTGATGTCTAGAACCAATATGGATCATCCATTATTAGAGACACGTGTCACCGGATTATGAATTATTCAAAAATTCAGAGTTCGAGAGTTTTGGGGTGTTCAGATGTGAAATCCTCCAAAGTCTTGGAGCCCCGAATCTCTGAAGCTCTGGAGTCCCGAAGTCTGGAGTTAATTCAGACCGTTCATTAACAGAGACACATGTATGCAGATCATCTTGTTTGGGAGTTCGACATTCGGGAGAAATGGAGTGTACTGATGTGAATTCCCTTGAAGTCCCGAAGTTTGGAGTTAATCTAGACTATTCATTGATAGAGACACGTGTGCATAGATCAGTTTGTTTGGTAGTTCGACATTCAAGAGAAATGAAGTGTGCTAAGGTGAAATCTCCTGAAGTCTCAAAGTGACGTGGATTGTTGATGTCACCTGAGATGAAATGGACACATAGGATGCGTGCCATGTGTCAGTGAGTTATGTACCTTTTGAAGATGGATATTTCCAGTTGGAATGTGACATGTGTCACTCGTCTGATTGGGCCATGTGTCTGCTTCTAGTATTCCACCATGTGGCACTCCTCTGAAGCATGGTTGGTGGGGCCCCTGATGGTTTCACAAATCAATTAAACTTGGTGAATAATTTAACTAGATCGGGCCCACAAGAACTTGGTTACGATCCATCAAGATCGATGGTCGGGAGGCATTACGGAGATCGAACTTGCATGGGAGATAATTTTGTGGGGTGGTCCCACAATCTAAACCATGGTTTTTCCTGGAGGGGTACATGTCAGCATTGGGAATATTTCATAACGATCGATGGGTTACTCCAAAACCTCTGACCCATGTCTCCACAATTTGAAAAAGCATAAAGTGTTGATGTGACATTTTGTTGCGTGTTATTTTAGAACACGAGAACCGTTGGATCATGGTTGTGGGGACAGGCTGGTAAGAGCATGTGCGCTAGATCCTGCAGTCCAGAGACTTGGAACTCCAAAGGAACTTGGTCAATATTAGTCAAGTATGAAGACTCCCGAAGCTCCAAAGAGCGGAGTAAATCCTCACCTTTGATCAGTTGGGGACACACATCAGTAGATGTGGCAGTCTAGAGATTTGGAACTCCAGAGGATACCAAGGCTTAATTAGTTGAGTTAAAGGACTCCCGAAGGCCCGAAGTCTAGATTCCATCTCGAATACTGATCACAGAGGATACGTGGTGGCATATGAAACAGTCCAGAGACTGGGAAATTTGAAATATTCAAGAGTATGGACAGTCTAGAACTTTCGAAGCCCGAAGTTCTATAATAAATCTTAGTCATTGGTTGTTGAGGAGTTGTGGACTGTAGATCCACCCCACTTTGTGAGTTCACCAATTCCACACCTTGGGGAATTGGATTGTTGGGGTTGTGAAAAACCTATGGATCCCAAAGCTCCAAAGCGCCTAAGTGATTAATCCCCAAAGAGCCACATGTTCAGTACTTGATTGGTTTGGCGTTCTGGAGAAGCATAAGGTAGAGAGGTAGAAACCTCTAAATCCTGAAGTTCTGGAGCCCAGAAGTTCCAAAGGATTCAGATAAGTGCTTGTCTGTTGACGCTTGGTCACAGCCCGAGGTCACATGTGAATTGAGGGTTGAAGAAAAGGGGCTAATGCCCAAAAACTATTTTAATGAAAGATAAATTTCAGAAGGCCATAACTCTCTGGCCAAGGCTCAGAATTGAGCAAGGAAGTAGTCATTGGAAAGGTATTGAACAACATAACATAGTTGTTCACCCAGAAAAGAGGACTGATCAGAAAATTACTCAGAAAATAAGGGGAAATAAGTATGATATGTTGTTGAACCAAAATGGTTCATGTTTTTTTTATAAATTGTTGAGACAGTTAGCCTGACAAGGTTCTGTTGGATGCACATTTTTGCAGAGTTAACAGCTGAAAACGAAGAAAAAAATCATCACAGAGTGCAGAGATATGGAAGATGCACAAGAGGATTATATTCAGGAAGATGAGGTTAGAGGAATGGATGTCCACTTGGGAGTTGAAGGAACAAACTCCAATGGGCATGGAGAAGGAAAGGATGAGGACACAAATATGGTTGAGACCCTCAGAAAATTGTAGACATATGTCCATATTCATAAGGTTGATAATGAAAGGATTATGAAAGCCGAGGAGCAGAAGAAATACTTCAACATGAATTTAATATAGATCCTGAAAATAATTGAAAAGAAGTTGGATAAGGAAAGTGGCTCTAGCAAATCAAGAAGCCACAGGACCCCTGATGAAAAAGGAAGGTCAAGGAGTGGTAGCAGACACCACGATCACTCTCAAAGACAATCCAAAAGGAGATAACATAGAATCTCAAGTCCATATCCTATCAAGAAACATACGAGGTATGGAGTGGAAGAACTGAAAGGAGAAATGAATAAGATCAAGCCTCCTACTTTTGATGGTGACCACAAGAAGGATGAAGATGTTGATACTTGGATGCTAGGCATGAGGAAGTACTTCCAATTTCATAATTATTCTTCTCATGTAGAATGGATAATCGCAATTTATTAGCTGAAAGGAAAAGCATCCATGTGGTGGGATCGGCTTATGCAGGTGCAACACATTAAAAAGAAGAATGTGACTTGGAAGGAATTCAAGAAGCATTTTGAAAATAAATACTTGACCAAGAGGTATTATGACAAAAATATGAAAGAGTTCTTTGAACTCAGATTGGGTAGCATGACCATTGATGAGTATGAAAGGATATTCTTAGAACAATTTGAAGTATGTCTCCTTCATCAAGGATGAAATAGTTAATATTCAAAGGTACCTGAGTGGGCTTCCATATTTCATCAGTGATAAAATTCAGTATGATGATCCTAAAAATTTGGAGGAAACCATAAGAAGATCCAAGTGCTTATATGATCAAAACAAATGAAGGCCTACTTTCCAGAAGTCTTTGGAGGACACGAAGAAGTTTAGGAGGGATCTGAGCAAGAATGGGAGCAAGCCACCATTTTTCAGAAATAGTCCTCAAGGAAATCCCCTTTTCAGAGAGCTTAGGATGGTTGAGGTAGGTGGGAAAAGGCCAAGGAAGCCACCTATGCAATGTTGGGGTTGTAAAGGAGACCATAAGTATAGATATTGTCCTCATAGAAGTGACAAAGT
The DNA here is from genome assembly GCA_009831015.1 of Picea engelmannii. Taxonomy (NCBI): domain Eukaryota; kingdom Viridiplantae; phylum Streptophyta; class Pinopsida; order Pinales; family Pinaceae; genus Picea; species Picea engelmannii. The sequence continues at coordinate 501,213 of ML779663.1, forward strand.
GAGAGTTGTCCACAATGTACATCAAGAAGAAACAATGGAGGGCATGGGAAGAAGTGTACCAAGGATCTATGTATCCTTGGACAATAAGAAAGCAGATTTTCAATCACACATGATTGAAGTAGAAGGTATGATCAATAACCACGCCTTTACTATTTTAATAGATCCAGGAGCTAGTCACAACTATATAGATCCCAAGGTAGTGGAAAGATTGCAATTTCTAAGAAGCAAACATGGGAAATAATGCCTGGTACAATTTTCTATAGGAGCCAAGAGAAAAGTTGAGTTGGTTAAATCATGTCCAGTGGACACGAATGGGCTGAGTACCAAGGCATATTTGAACATCTTACCTTTGGGTCCATATGACTGTCTAATTGGTATGGATTGGTTGGAACAACACCATGCCATATTAGACTATCACAAAAAGGCATTTAATTGCCTAAATTAGGAAGGGAACCCAAGAATAGTTCAAGGAATTCCTAGGGAAATTACTATCTGAGAGATATCAACAATACAGCTAAAAAAGTGTTACAGGAAGGGATACCAAATATTTGCAACTCATATGAAGGAAAAACCTAAGGATAAGGTGCCAAATATTGAGGAGCATGCAGTTTTGAAAGAGTTTGAGGATGTGTTTAAGGAGATACCAGGACTACCCCCAAAGAGAGATATTGATTTCTCTATAAATTTGATGCCTGGAGCAACCCTAGTATCAAAGACTCCCTACAAAATGAGCACACCAGAACCGAAGGAGTTACAAATGAAGCTTGAAGAATCTTTTAAGAAGGGGTATATACGCCGAAGTGTGTCACCTTGGGGTGCCCCAGTTATTTTTGTGAAGAATAAATATGGGACATTGAGATTGTGCATTGACTTAAGACTATTGAACAAAGTAACTATAAAGAACAAGTATCATTTTCCAATGATTGATGATCTCTTTGATCGGTTAAAGGATGCAAGGATATTTTCAAAGATTGATCTCAAGTCAGGATACCATCAAGTAAGGATCAGAGATGAAGACATCAACAAGACTACCTTTAGGACAAGATATGGTCATTATGAGTTCACAGTGCTTGCATTTTGGTTATCAAATGCACCAATTGTTTACATGTGTTTGATGAATGGTGTTTTTCGAGAATACCTGAACAAGTTTGTCATTGTATTTTTGGATGACATCCTTGTATATTCCAAGACAAAAGAAGATCATGAGAATAATTTGAGGATGGTATTACAAGTGTTAAGAGAGCATCACTTGTATGCCAAATTGAGCAAGTGCTCATTTTATCA
>ML779663.1:502596-521155 GCA_009831015.1 Picea engelmannii
TTTTGACCTCACACATTAGGGGGCATCTGTTATAACCCTAAAATGCACTATACAGGTTTACCTGGCATCAGGCCAACTCATGCCTCTTCCTAGCCAAAGCCATGCTGAGCAAATCCTTAAAAAACCACTTAAAACAAGTAACCTGTGCCCTAAATTATCACTGGGCACGGGCAACCGCTTACTATCCTTATAATGCACGCGGGCATCCGCGGGCTAACCCACTACAGCCTGCGGGTACCTAACAAAGAAAAAAATCAGGAAAGTTTCCGCCGGGACACGAGGATTTTTGTCAGTTAACTGGAACTCCGAGCCATGCATGGCCGAGAGTTCGCCAAAAACCCTAGCTCCTTCTAGCCTATAAAAGGAGGGGTAAGGGTACTATTCAAAAAAGGAAAAATAATAGTAAAGGAACTCTGCCAAAATTGCCAAGCCAGTTTTGTCCCAACCCTTTAGCTTTGCCTCAAGCTTTAGGAGAAACTCAAGAAGCAGCAGTTGGAGGACAAAAAGAAGAGGAAGAGCCCGGGATCAGGATTGTGGAACGGTGACCGGCCTCAGAAATCATTGTAAGTTGGTTCATATTGAAGTTAATGAAAAAGATACTTTTCCCGTCCCGCATACATGAATCTCATCTATGTTATTTGATTTATGTTTTATCTCTAACCCTATAATAGATTAGTAGCATGCATGCATAGTCTTGTCATGATTGCAGGGAACCTTTTGGAAGGAGCAACAGCAAGGAGATAAGAAGCTCAACGGAGGATCTACTTCAGCCGTCCGGAAAAAGGTTGGTTTATTCTTCTCTTGTATGCATGTGAAGAAAGGGGTTTCGGATTCGGGTAGAAGGTCAAAATTTAAGTCTTGAGGGTCATGATCTGCGTATAAGCTTAGAGCCCTAGCTTATTAGTCCGTAGGGTATAATACCCCACAACAGTGCATACCACAACATACATTAGAATACCAACAACACTTGCATATGGAACATGTGTCATCTCCTATATTTATTCATGTTTCTTTGGAAACTATTTAACAGTAAGCCTTGCTCCCACTGGAATTGGCACCTTCGCCAATTTTCAATCATGTATGTTGAATTGTTTCATAATTGTTTCAATGTACTTTTTTTTATTCAACCAGAGCTTTCTAGCGGCTTGATCTCTCTTAATCTCCATTCCTAGAATAAAGGTAGCTGCACTGAGATCCTTCATGTCGAACTTGGATGATAACTTCTTCTTCACCTCCTTTATTGAGTTCATGTTGTTTCCAATCAACAACATGTCATCGACAGACAAAGCTACATATATGAAACACCCACCTTCTTCCTTGGAATATATGTAGTGATCAACTTTTCTTCTCACAAATACCAAACTAAGGATGTAAGTGTCAAAATTCTGGTACCACATCCTTGGTGATTGATTTATACCATAAAGGGATATTTTGAGTTTGCACACAAATACTTTCTTTCCCTTTACTACAAATCCTTCAGGTTGTTTCATGTATATTTCTTCTTCCAGGTCCCCATGTAGGAACCTTTTCTTCACATCCATCTGTTCTATCTCCAAATCAAATGTTGTAGCCAGAGACATTAGTACTCTAATGGAATTTAGTTTTACAATAGAGGAAAAAATCTCACCGAAGTCGACTCCCTTGACTTGGGAATAAACTTTTACCACCAATCAAGCTTTGAACTTCTTGAATTTTCTTATGGCATTCATATTATTCTTGAACACCCACTTTCTACCAACGAGCTTCCTTCCACTAGGTAACTTGACTAAATCCCATGTCTCATTCTTGTACAAGGATTCCATCCATTCTACCATGGAATCCTTCCATAGTTTACCCCCTACCGAGTCGACTGCATCACCGACCAACTTGGGCTCATCGTTGATGGAAGTTAGCATGAATGCATAACAAAATTCAATTGAACTATACCTCTCAACTGGTTACTTTACTCTTTCTTATCTCCTTACCACTAGAGTTAGTTGTTCCACCTCTTCCTCAGATTTAATCGACTCATCTGAATTATCTTCTTTATTCCTCAGTTCAAACTGCACCATTTCAGGATTATTCTCAGTCTGAACAACTTCCTCAGGCCCATATTTACCTTCAAATTCTTTAAAGACCACATCTCGACTATACACTTTTATCCTTGATGAAGGATCCCATAGATTATATCCTTTCACCCCTTCTTTCTATCTGATGAAATTACATTTGAATGCCTTCTTGTCCAACTTTATCTTCTTTTCCTTGGGAACACCCACAAATGCATCACAACCAAATACTTTGAGATGTGCCACTGAAGGATTCCTACCAGACCATACCTCATTTGGAGTCATGTTGACTAGCACTGACAAAGGAGACATACTTACCGAATATATTCTAGTCTTAACTGCCTCTTCCCATATTTCTTGTGCAAGCCTTGCACCACTGAGCATGCTCCTTTCCTTATCCATCAATGTGGTATTTTGGTGTGTTATTCCATAGTTCTTTCAAAACTGATCAAATTCATTTCCACAGAATTCACCACCATTGTCAGTCCTCAACACTTTAATCCTCTTTTCTATATGGTTTTCCACAACAGTTTTAAACTCCTTAAATATCTCAAAAACCTATGATTTCTTCCTTAGTAAATATATCCATGTCTTCCTGGAAAAATCATCTATGAAGGAAACATAATACAAGGATCCACCAAGTGAAGGCACTTTAACCGGGCCAAACACATCACTATGCACCAGTTTTAGAATCTCATTTTCCTTTGTCTCTCCAAATGGGAACCTCACGCGACTTTGTTTTCTGTATATGCATTGTTCACAAAATTTTACTTCTAAACCACATTTAGGACGGCCCCACCTCTACGATACAGACCCTAACTTTTCCACCACCTACCAAATTTTGGGCACCAACTCAGTGGTCACTAATTTCCATATTCAGGATGAATTGTTATGCCATATGGGCCATCTCTACATTCCATCAAGTGAGCACACGAAGTTGATTTGGGAAGCTCACTAATGTTGGGTGGCAGGACACTTTGGCATTGAAAAGATAGTGGCAGTGCTGCAGAAGTATTTCTAGTGGTCGAAACTTTGATAGGATGTTGACAAGTATATCAGGTCCTGCACCACCTACACTATTTCCAAACCAACCACTGAGAAACAGGTTCTGTACACCCCTCTTCCTACTCCTAGCAGGCCATGGGAATCCATCTCAATTGACTACATGTCGGGTCTCCCGTACACCAAGAGGGGAAATGACTTTGTTTTTGTGCTTGTTGATCACTTTTCCAAGATGGAGATTCTAGCTACCTGCAAGAAGAACATCACAACAGAAGCCACTGCCAATATCTTTTTTGAATGAGTATGGTTACATTTTGGGATCCCACAAACCGTTATCTCAGACTGTGACAGTCGGTTCCTTAGTTCATTTTGGTCGAGCCTCTAGTCACTGCTATATACCAAGCTCACCAAATCCACTACCTTCCACCCCCAGACAGATTACCAAATTGAGGTCGTCAATTGGGTGGTTGTACATATCCTACGCATGTACAATTAGAAACACCACCACACATGGGACAAGAGTCTTCCCTATGTCCAGGATAGCTACAACCAAGCCCTGCATAGCTCAACTGGCCACAACCCCTTTTAGGTGGGGTTGGGATTCCAACCATTGGGCCTCATGGATGTTGCACTACCTCTGGAGACCATCTCATATGACTTGTCCCCTCATCCACCAGAAGCTGACAAAGCCACCTGGTTCATTGAGTGAATCTAGCACATCTGCCAACAACTTTACGATATTCTACATAAGTCTAATGCCAATTACAAGAAGGACCATGATCAACATCGAGTGCCACATTTGGTTGCATTTGTAGAAAGAACGCCTTACAGGGCCCCATAGGAAGCTTTTCGCACTCCATTATGGGTCGTAAGAAATCACCAAGTTTGTGGGTTACAATGCTTTTGAGCTCAATATTCCCCCTTTCCTTGGCTTTCATATAGTCTTCAACATGGCACTCCTTCGGCCATATTTCCCACCATTATTGGACACCTCAGAGATAGAAGAGAAGTTGACACCAACATAGATCAACCTTGACTGCATGCAACAGGCATCAAATGATCATATTGTGGACACACAAATCAAGGGCACTCGACAACAAAGGATCCAACTTTATCGAATCGTCAAAGCAGGGCAGCTCTTGCACGAAGGCAAGTAGCTCACCCGAGGCCAAATTCAACAGAAATTTCCTCATCTGATGGGGGAAATCAATACAATGGAAAACATTCCTTCCTAATGAGGGAGGATTGATTGAGGTGTATATTGGTGGCCACCCACCTATTCCACTGGCTCGAAAAACAGTTTTCCACCTTACCAGTTTTTCGTTAGTTTTTCGGGCTCCAAACTTTCGGGGTCGTTTTGAGGCCCTAAACGAAGTTTTTGGGGGATTTGGGTCCTAAGAGACTACTAAAGGCACTACCCTATCCCAGTCAAAAATTGTTCTTCTCGATTATACCTTTCCAATGGGATATCGTGCACCTAAAACAAAGATCGTATGAAAAAGTTATGACCCCGAGAAATTGATGTACTAACTTACCCAAGCGAGGCCCACATGACTTTTGGCGCTTCATCTCCTAGGGTTAGGTTTTTAGATGTCTAGGGTTTTTGACATTCCTGTTTATTTTAAAAGGCCTTCAAAGCCTCATTGTAACCATCTTCTTGGGAATGAGCACAATTGTCACATCTCTTCTCAGAGATAAGCTGCCACCATTCCATCAATCTTGTTTTTCACTACATTTTACAGTTTCAGCTTATTTCCTTATTGAATAGAAAACCAATTTTACTATATCTCTGTTATTTTTTGTTAAGAATATTTTAATAATATGTACTCATTTCGTTCTGCTCATAAAATCTGGATCATCAAATAGTCTTGCAAGCAACTTCCAAAGCCACACAACTTTGCTACTAGTTGAATATGCTTCGATATATTATGCCTCGGTTATACTGAGTGCCACACTATTTTTCTTCCTGCTGAGCCACAGAATCATAACTAACCCCAGACTAAAAAAAACATCCCGATGTTCTCTTCTGATCTATGAAACTATCATCCCAATATGAATCAACATAGTCTTGCAGTCTTATATTACGATCTGAAACATATCAGAGTCCAAAGTCTATCGCACCCTTCAGGTACCTTAACATTTTATTTGTCTAAATCAAGAGAACACATCTTAGTTCAACCATATACTGACTGAAAGTGTTCAAAAAAATAATCTATCTAGCTTAGTGTTCATCAAATACATTAATGAACCAATCATCCTCCTGTACATGGTGACATCCATTGTCTCTGAAGAAGTATCACTCAATAACTTTAGGTTCATCACCATCAGTGTCAGCATGGATTTACAATCCATCATTTCAAATCTCTTCAGTATTTCTACCACATATTTTCCTTGGTTAAGGAAAATCTCATATGGTTTATGCCACACCTCTAGACCCAAGAAATAATGCATCATACCCAGGTATTTCATCTTGAACTCTATAGAAATATTCCTCTTACTCTTAGTGATGAGATTATCATCTCTTGTTAGAAATAAGTCATCCACATATAACAGTAATATCACTGGTCCACCATCCACAACCTTGTAGTAAAGGTTGGAATATGCTTTACTCTTGGTAAAACCCAAGCTCATCAAAAGATTTCAATTCTATCATACCATGCCTTGGGTGCTTGTTTCAATCCATACAAGGATTTCTTCAATATGCACACATGTATCTTCCTGTCATGTGTCTTGAATCCTTGTGGATGCTCCACGTACACTTCCTCTTCCACTACACCATTCAGAAAATATGTCTTTGCATCCATACGATTTATCTTCCATTTCATTACTGCAACTATCACAAGTGTATTTCTAATCAAATTGTATATCTCCAAGGGATAAAATGTCTCCTCATAATATATTCCTTCTTTCTTGGAGAAACCATGGACCGCAAATCTTGCCTTATATTTCTTGATATTGTCATTTGTTGAATGTTTCGTCTTGTAGATCCATTTGAAACTCACAACTGATTTCTATTTAATTCTCAAAACTGCATCCCAAACATCATTCTTAATGATGGAATGGTATTCCTCAATCATGGAATCCTTCCATACTTTCTTTTTTGTATCCTCTTCATAATAGGTAGGCTTAGCATAAATTATATCACATAACAATTCCACGTAACTTGAATATGGTCTAGGTTTCTTTATTTCTCTGAAACTGAAGGATATCTAATATGTTTTCTTCTGCAACTATTACTATAGCTCCCTCTCAGAGCTATTCCTGGTGACCTGCTTCCATGGCAACCTTCATGGAACACGTACATCTCCATGGTAGCTTCCATGGAATTTGTTAGATAACCTTCCCTAGACAAGAAAAACAAGAGAAAAAGTATTTCCAATGTAACGTCCCCGACCACCCAGGCCGAAGCATATCACTCCAAAACAACCAGAAATGTAGCTTTTCTTTTCTTCTCTGATACCAATTTTTAACATCCTTGGCCACCCAGTCTCAAGCAACGTTACTCCATAAACACAATTTCAAAATTCTAATACCATTTTATTTATATATATATATAATTCTAATGAAAATTTAAACAAACTACATAGATATTCTTCTACAACATAGAATCATGAAGAATTAACAATAATTTATACATGTAGCCAACACAGACAATTCAAATAAATAACACACATACATCAATTCACATCATTTAACATTAAGCACATAAATGATACTTATCTTTTAATTTAAGTTCACCAACTTTATGCAGACCTTTCATGAACCTCTTAGCCTTAGACCTCGCTTCTCATCACTCTCAGCAGTGGGTCACCCTCGAGATGAGACTAAGCTCCACCCATGAAAAGGGATTCCCAGGGTAGGTTGAGGCTAAGGGAAGTCACATAGTACAACATGAATGGTTTCCTCCAAGGAACCAACTTACGCACACAACTCACAGACTATCATTCCCCACATGCCTGTCCCACCCCAGGAGTATACACCTTCACTGTCACAAAGACCATCAACTGCTCCACCTCCCTTCTAGAGCTTCAACAACAGGCATGACATGAATTCTCAAAGCTATGTATCTGTTTTTGGACTCCCTCCAGGAGAACTCACTTCCCCAATAACCTCTCTCACCTGGAGAGAGTTTCTCACAATCCTGACAACCTGATTCTTCAATCCATGGGCCTACCAACCCACCTCTTCAGTCCATAGGCATGAAAACCTACTTCTTCTATCCAACTCCTAAATTACATAGGCAAGGTGATGGAAACAACAAAATTCGGGTTGGCACAAGTGAAGGAAACAACAAAATTGGGGTCAGGTAAGATACGTGGTACGGTTTCATCAAAGATACCAGTGCATGCAAGATCATAGGTTAATGATGACCAAGATCTCCCCTAGGAAAAGGGTTGAATGATGGTAAGAAATGGTTGATGGCATGCATACTCAATGCATGAGTGTTGAGTGCCTGCGTGAATGGGGAAAGAGGTCCCAAAACAAATGAATTCTATCAATATATTTTCATGTGCCTGGAATGACACATGGCTCTCCAGGAGCACATATCCTCGATATTTGGGATTCATTCCCTTCCCAATAGACTTAGGATAAAAGGGTATTTCCACACCTTAGTTTTGTTAGGAATATATTATAATATTCATCTTGAAGGAAAGCCCGTAATATTAACCCCGTTTCTTAGCCTCCTAGCCCCCTCCCTTTCCCTAACTAGTGGATCTTATTCCCCCATTCTCATTTATCGTGGTCAGTCTACACACAACGATGCATTTATATTAATGATTTTGAATATTTACATATACAAAATAGGCTCCCGGCCTTAGCATCTAGGCTCTCTGACCCAATTATCACATAAGCCTCCTAGCTAATCATCATTTGGCTCACCAACCTATAAGAAATGTTTACAATTCATGATTACAATTGGGGCTTGGCCTTGGGGTATTACAATCCACTCCACTTATTTTTTCACTGTCCTTAGTGCAATTCTTTTACACCATATCAACAAGATTTTTAAAATATTCAAAAAGATGTGGGTATTATGCCCACATAGCATCTTCATTCTCCCAAGTTGCATCCTGAAGACTGTACCAGGACCCTTGGAACTTTACAAGTTCTATGGCTCAATTCCAGAGCTGCTTGATCTTCCGGTCCAGTATGTGCACCGGATGCATTTGAAAAGTGCCTTCTTGTTCCACCTAAATCACATTCCAATCAATCACATGATTATCATTATGTATATATTTCTTGAGCAATGATACATGGAATACATTATGAATAGACATAAATGTAGGCAATGCAGCCATGTAAGTTACTGGTCCAATTCTCTCTAGGATTTCAAATGGCCCACAATATCTAGCTACCAACTTGGAATAGTTTCCCAACTTCAGGGAACTTTTGTTGGCCTTCACTTTCAATAATACATGATCACCCACTTTAAACTCCCTGTGAGTTCTTCCCTTTTCAACATTGTTTTTTTTTCCTTTCTTGGGCAGCCTTTAAATTATGTTTAATTCTCAACATTTTCTCTTCCATTTCTCTGAGCAACTATGGCCCAACCACTGCTCTATCAGTTGGGTTGTCCCAACTTATTGGTGTGTTTCACTTTCTGCCATAAAGTGCTTCAAATGGGCTCATCTTCAGAGATGCTTGATACCCATTGTTGTAAGAAAACTCTACCAAGTGTAGATAATATTTCCACTTTGATGGTTTGTCCATCACATACATTCTTAACATATCCTCTATTACTTGGTTTACCCTTTTTGTTTTCCCATTAGACTCGGGATGATAAGTTGCATTGAATTTCAGATTTGTTCTGAAACCTTTGAATAATCCCTTCCAGAACTTTGAGGTGAAATTTGGGTCTATGTCAGACACAATGGTCTTGGGAATACCGTGCAATCGGGCCACTTCCCTCATATAAATATCAACAACATTTGTTTCCTTGTGAGTAGTCTTCAATGGAATAAAATGGGCAACCTTGGTAAGATTGTCCACTACTACCATGATAGAATCATGATGCTTGCTTGTTCTTGGAAATTTGGTGATGAAATCCATTGTCACCACTTCCCACTTCCACTCAGGAATGAGTAATGGCTTCAAAAACCTAGCTGGGTGTCTATGCTTAGCCTTGACCCTTTGACACTCCATACATCTGGAAACGTACTCAGGAATTTCTTTCTTCATACTTGGCCAATAGTATTGGTTGTTGATTGTTGCCATTATTTTCTGATATCCAGGGTGCCCAACATAAGGCACATTATGCATTTATTTCAAGATCACATTCTCCACTTGATGATAATTGGGTATGTAAATTATGTTCCTATAAAGGAGAATTTCATCATCTCCCAATTTATAATCTTCCATCTTCTACTGCATTGTACCTTGTTGTAATTTTGTTACCATTTCCATGTACTACAAATCTGCTTTCGCATCCTTAGACATTCTATCTTTAAGATCAGTTTGATACATCTTGATGGTTGTACCATGTAACTCATGCACTCTCCTGCTGAGTGCATCAACCACTTTGTTCTCTTTTCCTTTGATGTGCTTGATATCAAAGTCATACTCACATAGGAATTCTAACCACCTGTTCTACCTAGCATTTAAAGTTGGTTGATCAAACAAATATTTCAGGCCATTATGGTCTGTCCTCAGCTCAAATATTTTTCCCATGAGGTAGTGCATCCACTTCTTCAAGGCATGCACTATGGCTTCCAACTCCAAATCATGAGTGGCATAGATCCTTTCATTCTCTTTCAATTTCCTCGATTCAAAACATAAAACTAAACCATTCCGACTAAGGACTCCACCAAGTCCTTATTTGCATGCATATGTGCAAACCATGAAATCCTCATTAGGATCTACAATTCTCATAATTGTAGCACTTGTTAACGAGTGCTTCAATTGTTGAAAGATCTTTTCACATTTTTTTGTCCATTATAACTTCATCCCCTTCCTTTGAAAAAAAGTGATTGGGTGAGCAATCCTTGAAAACCATGCAATGAATCTTTTGTAGTAGCTAGCTAGACCCATGAGGGATCTGAATTCTATCACATTCTTCAGTGATGGCCATCCTCTAATGGCCTCAATATTTTCAGGATCCACTACTATTCCTTCTTTGGATATGATATGTCCCAAATAATGAATTTGGTTCTGATAAAATGAGCACTTGCTCAATTTGGCATACAAGTGATGCTCTCTTAACACTTGTAATACCATCCTCAAATTATTCTCATGATCTTCTTTTGTCTTGGAATATACAAGGATGTCATCCAAAAATACAATGACAAACTTGTTCAGGTATTCTCGAAAAACACCATTCATCAAACACATGTAAACAATTGGTGCATTTGATAACCAAAATGCAAGCACTGTGAACTCATAATGACCATATCTTGTCCTAAAGGTAGTCTTGTTGATGTCTTCATCTCTGATCCTTACTTGATGGTATCCTGACTTGAGATCAATCTTTGAAAATATCCTTGCATCCTTTAACCGATCAAAGAGATCATCAATCATTGGAAAATGATACTTGTTCTTTATAGTTACTTTGTTCAATAGTCTTAAGTCAATGCACAATCTCAATGTCCCATATTTATTCTTCACAAAAATAACTGGGGCACCCCAAGGTGACACACTTCGGCGTATATACCCCTTCTTAAAAGATTCTTCAAGCTTCATTTGTAACTCCTTCGGTTCTGGTGTGCTCATTTTGTAGGGAGTCTTTGATACTAGGGTTGCTCCAGGCATCAAATTTATAGAGAAATCAATATCTCTCTTTGGGGGTAGTCCTGGTATCTCCTTAAACACATCCTCAAACTCTTTCAAAACTGCATGCTCCTCAATATTTGGCACCTTATCCTTAGGTTTTTCCTTCATATGAGTTGCAAATATTTGGTATCCCTTCCTGTAACACTTTTTTAGCTGTATTGTTGATATCTCTCAGATAGTAATTTCCCTAGGAATTCCTTGAACTATTCTTGGGTTCCCTTCCTAATTTAGGCAATTAAATGCCTTTTTGTGATAGTCTAATATGGCATGGTGTTGTTCCAACCAATCCATACCAATTAGACAGTCATATGGACCCAAAGGTAAGATGTTCAAATATGCCTTGGTACTCAGCCCATTCGTGTCCACTGGACATGATTTAACCAACTCAACTTTTCTCTTGGCTCCTATAGAAAATTGTACCAGGCATTATTTCCCATGTTTGCTTCTTAGAAATTGCAATCTTTCCACTACCTTGGGATCTATATAGTTGTGACTAGCTCCTGGATCTATTAAAATAGTAAAGGCGTGGTTATTGATCATACCTTCTACTTCAATCATGTGTGATTGAAAATCTGCTTTCTTATTGTCCAAGGATACATAGATCCTTGGTACACTTCTTCCCATGCCCTCCATTGTTTCTTCTTGATGTACATTGTGGACAACTCTCACTTTGTCACTTCTATGAGGACAATATCTATACTTATGGTCTCCTTTACAACCCCAACATTGCATAGGTGGCTTCCTTGGCCTTTTCCCACCTACCTCAACCATCCTAAGCTCTCTGAAAAGGGGATTTCCTTGAGGACTATTTCTGAAAAATGGTGGCTTGCTCCCATTCTTGCTCAGATCCCTCCTAAACTTCTTCGTGTCCTCCAAAGACTTCTGGAAAGTAGGCCTTCATTTGTTTTGATCATATAAGCACTTGGATCTTCTTATGGTTTCCTCCAAATTTTTAGGATCATCATACTGAATTTTATCACTGATGAAATATGGAAGCCCACTCAGGTACCTTTGAATATTAACTATTTCATCCTTGATGAAGGAGACATACTTCAAATTGTTCTAAGAATATCCTTTCATACTCATCAATGGTCATGCTACCCAATCTGAGTTCAAAGAACTCTTTCATATTTTTGTCATAATACCTCTTGGTCAAGTATTTATTTTCAAAATGCTTCTTGAATTCCTTCCAAGTCACATTCTTCTTTTTAATGTGTTGCACCTGCATAAGCCGATCCCACCACATGGATGCTTTTCCTTTCAGCTAATAAATTGCGATTATCCATTCTACATGAGAAGAATAATTATGAAATTGGAAGTACTTCCTCATGCCTAGCATCCAAGTATCAACATCTTCATCCTTCTTGTGGTCACCATCAAAAGTAGGAGGCTTGATCTTATTCATTTCTCCTTTCAGTTCTTCCACTCCATACCTCGTATGTTTCTTGATAGGATATGGACTTGAGATTCTATGTTATCTCCTTTTGGATTGTCTTTGAGAGTGATCGTGGTGTCTGCTACCACTCCTTGACCTTCCTTTTTCATCAGGGGTCCTGTGGCTTCTTGATTTGCTAGAGCCACTTTCCTTATCCAACTTCTTTTCAATTATTTTCAGGATCTATATTAAATTCATGTTGAAGTATTTCTTCTGCTCCTCGGCTTTCATAATCCTTTCATTATCAACCTTATGAATATGGACATATGTCTACAATTTTCTGAGGGTCTCAACCATATTTGTGTCCTCATCCTTTCCTTCTCCATGCCCATTGGAGTTTGTTCCTTCAACTCCCAAGTGGACATCCATTCCTCTAACCTCATCTTCCTGAATATAATCCTCTTGTGCATCTTCCATATCTCTGCACTCTGTGATGATTTTTTTCTTCGTTTTCAGCTGTTAACTCTGCAAAAATGTGCATCCAACAGAACCTTGTCAGGCTAACTGTCTCAACAATTTATAAAAAAAACATGAACCATTTTGGTTCAACAACATATCATACTTATTTCCCCTTATTTTCTGAGTAATTTTCTGATCAGTCCTCTTTTCTGGGTGAACAACTATGTTATGTTGTTCAATACCTTTCCAATGACTACTTCCTTGCTCAATTCTGAGCCTTGGCCAGAGAGTTATGGCCTTCTGAAATTTATCTTTCATTAAAATAGTTTTTGGGCATTAGCCCCTTTTCTTCAACCCTCAATTCACATGTGACCTCGGGCTGTGACCAAGCGTCAACAGACAAGCACTTATCTGAATCCTTTGGAACTTCTGGGCTCCAGAACTTCAGGATTTAGAGGTTTCTACCTCTCTACCTTATGCTTCTCCAGAACGCCAAACCAATCAAGTACTGAACATGTGGCTCTTTGGGGATTAATCACTTAGGCGCTTTGGAGCTTTGGGATCCATAGGTTTTTCACAACCCCAACAATCCAATTCCCCAAGGTGTGGAATTGGTGAACTCACAAAGTGGGGTGGATCTACAGTCCACAACTCCTCAACAACCAATGACTAAGATTTATTATAGAACTTCGGGCTTCGAAAGTTCTAGACTGTCCATACTCTTGAATATTTCAAATTTCCCAGTCTCTGGACTGTTTCATATGCCACCACGTATCCTCTGTGATCAGTATTCGAGATGGAATCTAGACTTCGGGCCTTCGGGAGTCCTTTAACTCAACTAATTAAGCCTTGGTATCCTCTGGAGTTCCAAATCTCTAGACTGCCACATCTACTGATGTGTGTCCCCAACTGATCAAAGGTGAGGATTTACTCCGCTCTTTGGAGCTTCGGGAGTCTTCATACTTGACTAATATTGACCAAGTTCCTTTGGAGTTCCAAGTCTCTGGACTGCAGGATCTAGCGCACATGCTCTTACCAGCCTGTCCCCACAACCATGATCCAACGGTTCTCGTGTTCTAAAATAACACGCAACAAAATGTCACATCAACACTTTATGCTTTTTCAAATTGTGGAGACATGGGTCAGAGGTTTTGGAGTAACCCATCGATCGTTATGAAATATTCCCAATGCTGACATGTACCCCTCCAGGAAAAACCATGGTTTAGATTGTGGGACCACCCCACAAAATTATCTCCCATGCAAGTTCGATCTCCGTAATGCCTCCCGACCATCGATCTTGATGGATCGTAACCAAGTTCTTGTGGGCCCGATCTAGTTAAATTATTCACCAAGTTTAATTGATTTGTGAAACCATCAGGGGCCCCACCAACCATGCTTCAGAGGAGTGCCACATGGTGGAATACTAGAAGCAGACACATGGCCCAATCAGACGAGTGACACATGTCACATTCCAACTGGAAATATCCATCTTCAAAAGGTACATAACTCACTGACACATGGCACGCATCCTATGTGTCCATTTCATCTCAGGTGACATCAACAATCCACGTCACTTTGAGACTTCAGGAGATTTCACCTTAGCACACTTCATTTCTCTTGAATGTCGAACTACCAAACAAACTGATCTATGCACACGTGTCTCTATCAATGAATAGTCTAGATTAACTCCAAACTTCGGGACTTCAAGGGAATTCACATCAGTACACTCCATTTCTCCCGAATGTCGAACTCCCAAACAAGATGATCTGCATACATGTGTCTCTGTTAATGAACGGTCTGAATTAACTCCAGACTTCGGGACTCCAGAGCTTCAGAGATTCGGGGCTCCAAGACTTTGGAGGATTTCACATCTGAACACCCCAAAACTCTCGAACTCTGAATTTTTGAATAATTCATAATCCGGTGACACGTGTCTCTAATAATGGATGATCCATATTGGTTCTAGACATCAGGAATTCAGGCTTTGAGAGACTTATCCACACTACACCGCAATTCCCTGAATGTCAAATTCCCGAATAGGCTAATCTATGGAGATGTGTCTCCACTAGTTGCACAGTATATATAACTCCAGACTTTGGGACTTCAGAGAATTTTGATGCTAAACACCACATGAACCTTGAATCACTGAAGTTCCAAACATGATTAATACTTGGACACGTCTCCTTGAAAAAAAATGGTTCATATTAACTCCAGAGGTCAAGATATTTTCCTCCTGGCAGCTTGAGGACTCACTTCTCCCAGAGTGTTGAACATCCGAAGTGTTGTGAGATATACAACTCACATTGACTCACACACAGATATGATGATTAGGATTTGTAATTATCCACTGTGACTTACCTCCTAGTCTTGGCTTGATCTAACAACTCTGATCTGTCCTAGGCCTCATCCAATGGAGAAGCACTTCTCCCTGTGATCTATGGTGTATAACCACTCCAGGACTTTGGATCTTCGACTCTTTTTCCTCTTTCACGATAAGGAAATTCAAACTACCAGAGAAATGAAGTATTGAAGGACTTTAGTGCTTAACAAGCCTTCTCCTTTACCATATCTAATGGTCAGGAAGGGTTTGCCTTCTCCAGAACAGATCCTACGACCCAATTTTAAAATTTGTGGCCTAATACCACAATTGATGCGGTTTCCTTTCTCTGCAAATTTCCTTGAACCACTATACTTCCTAAGCTTCTGAACAGAGCCAAGGTGTTCCCTTGATGCTCCATTGGCCCTTAGGAAGACTCTGAAACTTGGATTTGTCCATTTTGGCAACAACTCCCACTAAACTTTGGTTCCAATAACCACTTATACGACCCATTCAGGCTCAGTGCTGAAACCATGGGATCTGATACCAATTTGTAACATCCTCGGCTACCCAAGTCAGAACATGTCACTCAAAACCAACCTAAACTGTATATTTTATTTTCTTCTCTGATACTAATTTGTAACATCCCCAAGCACCTAGGCCCAGCAAATTCTACTCCATAAACACGCTTTCAAAACTCTAATACCAATTTATTTATATATATCTAATTCTAATGCAAATTTAAATAGACTACATAGATATTCTACTACAACACAGAATCATGCGGAATTAATAGTAATTCATACATGCAGCCAACGTAGGAAATTCAGATAAATACCATACATATATCAATTCACATCATTTAACATTAAGCACAAAAATGATACTTATCTTTTAATTTTAGTTCACCAAATGCGTGTAGACCTTCCATGAAACTCCTAACCTTAGACCCCTCTTCTCATCACTCTCAACAGTGGGTGTTGAGTCTCCATTTTGACACCTTTATTACCCTATATTACCCTCTATCTGAGCCTATTTTACCTATGCTATGTGTATATAATTGATTGTCTCCTCCACAAATCCACTTGATGACCTTGTCCATGTGCATAGAGGGGTAACTTATGATTAAGGCATGATTTGTTTAGTTTTCTTGAGTTAATTCGATTAAATGCTTTATTATGTATGATACTAATCACTTTGAATCTTAAGAAACTTGATCTGCTACCTCACTATTCAGGTACTACAACTATGGTGCGATTTGGTACCCAGTCTATTCTGATACCAAGGCTCCACCTATTCTAGTACCAAGGTTCCACCTATTCTGGTACCCACACCGCATTGCATCCAGTACCAACACATTCAACACTATATCTGGTAGCAGTCTTGCACCTAATCTGGTACTTTCTTTGCACCTGATCCGGTACTCACGGTCGTGACTATGTTGATCTGGTACTAAAACCTAGTCTGCAACATTCTGGTACTAGACATAATTCATAATTTTGGAATGCTTCTAGATGAAAATTGGTCATATGGGTTTTGTCCAAAATTATGTTTGATCACACGTGTGGACCTCCAACTCAGGGGGAATGATTATGCCAAAATTAACAAAAATCTCAAACTGCCAAATTTCGCCTCGATTTTCATGCATATGGTATCAGATCTAGAAATTCAAAGATATGGGTTTTGTCTAGAATATGGAAAATTGAGTAAATAGCGAGAAGGTTTTTAAAATTAGAATTGGTTTGGGAGATATGGGTGGATCCCTAACTCTAATATGCCCAAATTGATAAAAAACACAGATCTGTGGGATTTATCCTAAAATTGTGAAAATTGTTTTCTTAGTTTGGGGATTCAGTTTCATCCATTCCTCCATGGATTTTATGTATAAATAAGACCTCACAGGTCTAAGTGGGAGGATTCGTTATGATGTAGATTGGATTCATGAAAAGACTATTTTTGTAAACCTACTTGTTGAAGATTAATGCAAGTTTGAATTCAATGATCTTGTGTGTCTTTTAGAAGTTAACATTTTTTGATCTAAAAGCTTCCATGTTGGCATTGACAAGGGCCACCGATCCATTTTGGTAATATCATTGTAAATTATTAGTGTAGATTTTCATTTCATGTACCTGTTATTTTGTTTTGATTTCACTATTAGAATTTGTTGCAAAGTATGGCAGTGCAGGAATAGTTGGATCTCCATCTTTAACCATACATGAGCCTTAATGGAGCATCCCAATACACTTAGCTTTATTTTCTAGAATTTATTAGGTTACACCTTTCTAACACGTGCACAATCGAGACCTCCATCTCTCAGCCTACATGCACCTATAATGGAGTGTTGTGAATGCACAAAGTGTTAATTGATGTTAGTTTATTTTCTCTAGGAGATAGAATCAAAATTCATATTTTCCTTTCATGTGCCATCAATGAAAAGGTCCATCACCTGAGGAAGAACTTTAGATCATATGCTTGTTTATGAGTTTTGCTTTTTGAATTTTGAATTGCATGTGTGGAGAGTGTTATCTTTGAAGTGTAAAAACAAAGTGTTGAGTTTCAAATGTCTGTTCTTTATGATATACTCATGAGACATAGATAAACTGCCTGTTGTCGGCACATATAGTGCATCAAATCTACTAATTACAAATCTCGGTTGATAATTTATGTTTGGTAATATATTATGCATATAATTGCACCAAAATTTTGGCGGCATTGCTGGGGACTTGTAAACGATAATAGGTAGTATTTGAGTCAGATTTCTTTAATGGTTTTGGATTGGTTTTATGGATGACCTAAGGGTGGAGAGAATACGGTAAGACGTGATGGAAGAGCCCACGCATCCACTTTGGTGGAGTTTCTCCAAAGTTAGGTTGTCCTCCTTTTAATGCAAGTGTGTTTTTCCTTCTTTTATGCAAATTTAGTTTTATTTATGATGAGATAACTTGTGTGAACTGATAACCCAGTGAAAAAAGGGTCCCAGTAATGCAAGGAGTTCAAGTTTGTTGTGTTTTATTTTTGCAAATAGTTTTAATTTCTTAGTTTTAAAATTCAGATTTTTGATAATAAATCATGTTTGGGGCGCTGTAAGAACCCCCGAGTACTAATTTACGTTGAAAGACAGGGATCATCAACTAGCTAGAGTAATTCAAGGATGATTAAGAGATTGAAGAATGTTCCTCCAAGAAATTTCCCACATTCTAGAAGCAGTTGGGATATCCACCTCTTAGTAAGACCATATCTTGACAGCAGTTAAGAATTTAGTTGTCTCTCCACAAGAAGATTTAGAAGTCCCATCGGATTCCTCATGCCAATTTGTTGAGGAGAATAAGGAATCATGGATATAATTTGAGGGAGAGAAACCATGGGAACCTAAGATTGAGGAGTTCTTAGCATGCCTCTCAACAGATCTTGTATGTTTTCCAAAGACCAATCATATTGAAGAAGATACTCTGCGTAGCATGGAAAAGTGGGACATGTTGTGTGACCTAAACAAAGAAGGGAAATGAGAATATAGTGATCCTATTGAAATATGGTTTCAATTAGTTATTAGGTCACACCACTCTTTTATTCTTCACTATTTCTTGATCTCATCAT
>ML779664.1:8948-22707 GCA_009831015.1 Picea engelmannii
TATAAATGTTTGGCGATATTTTTGTAAAAATATTCAAATTTCTAAGAATTTTATATAGTTTTTATAAAATTTTGGTGATTTTTAAGGTAAAATAATTTTATCCTATAGAATTTGGGCGAATCATTTTTAAAATAGCGAATCTCGTTTTTTGAAAAACCATGGAAAATTAGCCCATGAGCGAAATTTAGCCTCTAAAATCATCCATGGTATGTAGATTTATTGGAATGTTGTGTCTCTAGAAAGGATATTTGAATTGTTAAACTATCCAAATATAACATGTAAAGTTTTTTCCCGATAATTACCCAGTCACAAACCATCCTACCTACTAATACGCTTAAGCCTTTTTCTCATAAATGAATGAGAATTGAGATCTTATAGAAGATGCCTTGAGCTTTGCTTATTGTGTATATGGAATATTGAATATAGTGAATGGACACACAATTGATTATTAAAAAAGGGTTGCAACATGCTAGTTAATACATGCTTTCATTTAGTGGAAAAAAAAGAGAGAAAATAAGCTCGTTATGATAAACCAAAGTGAATGGACAAGTTATTGATTATTAAAAAAAGGTCGTAACATATTAGTTGTGAATGTCTCATCACAAATAAAGTCCAATCATTGTATTCTTGAAGCATGCCTCTGCACGAGGATGATACATCACACCCATTATTGATGCGTGTTTTTTTCCACGGTGTCCATATTTTACCTAAGACTTTAATGTAACTATGTTAACATTGAACAACTATGCCACATAAACAAATCTTCAAAGTTGCAAATTTAGATATTGGCAACTATTGCCACCCATCTATCTCCACATTGGGTGATGATTGTTCAACAAATTTACAAGCAAGGATAGGTGATGCAGGAGAATCAGATGATCAAAAAGAAGTTCAGTGGGAAGAACAATTGCCCACATCAGAAAAACCTCAAATGGAGAGAATCATAGAACAGAGAGTTGGAAAGAAGACCAACATGAAGACATATCTTGAATACTTAGTGAAGTGGAAAGATCATTCAATGGAAGATTCAAGTTGGGTCACTGAACCTGATATTTTGGAGCATGGAAAAACAGTGCAGGAGCCCACGAATATTTTAGCCAGAGGAGTATGATGCAAGAGCATCGCCTTCAAAGTCAAAGAAGCAGGCGTGGAGGCAGGGATATGACATCTCAGCATGACAAAATTTCAAATCAACATTTAACTCAGAAACAGAACGAGTTGTTGAGATATTTTGGAAATAACATTTTTAAATACATCTTGTTTGTAAAGTCTTATACGATTGTAAGGAGTTGCAAATAGAGAGTGGATGCCCTTATCTGGTAATAACTGATAGTTATTGTAATAGGAAAAAGTAGGTAACCGCTGGAAACTTATGGGATAGGTTGTAGACAGGATGGAGAAGAGCTCGAGGAGCCACTCCTTAGATAGTTTTGTTTTGTTATTGTATTGTATTAGAAAAGTAGAGCAGAGTAGAGAGTGTTAGAGCATAGTAGAAGAAAGGTGCAATGAAGAACTGTAATACTATGTAATTTATGTCATGAATGAATAGAACAGACAAAATTGTTCTAATTCCTTGGACAATGTTCATTTTGATGAGTGATTGAGCGAATGATACACTCTATATGTGTTTTAGTTCATTTCGTTTATGTATGATTGTTCAAAGTTGATCATATGAATCTGTGATGAACTGGATAAGTTCTAATCATTTTGCTTCTAAGAACTCATATGCAAGGAGTGCATCTCGTACACAAGGAGTGCGTCGACAGAGTCTCGAATTGACTCAGAGGAGTTCAGAAGAAACAACAGGAACTTAGACCAAGTGCAAGGAGTGCACAAAGTCAAGGAGCGACTAAGTGTCGAAGAAGCAGAACGGAGAAGCGCAAGGAGTGAAAGATTTTTTTTTTCCGAAGAAATCCTTCGATCTAAGTTTGTCGAGATCCCAAGAATGCAAGTAGTGTGTGGGAGATCAAAATTCTCAAAGGAATCAAGCTCAGGAGGAATATCATCCCAAGAAGTGAAGACGAGACCCAAGATAGTCGGGTTTGCAGGAGAAAGTTCAAGGGAAAAAACCTTTGAACACTTACAAACTCTTCCAAGTCAAAAGAAATCAAAAGCTTGGGAGGAGGAGCGACAACAATCATTGAATCTGTTTTTGGAAGAGGTGTGGACCATTAGATCAACGTCTAGGAAGGAAAAAGTGAGCATTGAGGAGGAAACAGATTCACAGCCGTCTAATCTGAGCGCAAGGATTGACAGTTGTCCGATCTAGGTAAACTGCACGGGCCTCAACCCTTTGTGTGCACAGGAGAGCAAACTTGAGAAAGTTTCGAAGTCCTAAAGAGATTGGGGACTGTCCATCATCCATAGGGACAGGTGGCACAAGATCTACAACTTCAGAAGTTCATAGACAAGGAGGAGGTGAAATTGCCAAAGAGTCGAAGTAAATCCTGACTGTTGATCGTCAGGAGGTACGTGTCAACAGATCGGAGATTCGAGTGAAAGCACTCGGAAGGTGGGTGTGCATGAGTTGAAACTATCGAAACCCAAAGACTCTAAGCGATTCACAGTTGTCGATCTATGGGAGACACGCGTCGACAGATCGTTGACTTTGGATAAACACTCTTAGGAGGTGAGTTTGCAGGAGTTGAAACTTTCGAAGCCTGAAGATCCAAAGTGAATCATAGACGTCCAATTCAGAAGGTCATGCATCATAAATCTATGGACTCTGGGTGAAGGCCCGAAGTGAATCATAGTCGTCGATCTGTTGGAGACACACGTCAATAGATCGCAAGCTTCGAATGAAAGCATTTTGGGAGAAAGTGAAGATTGAGAGTTGAAACTCCTGGAACCTGAAGATCCAAAGTGAACCATAGTCGTCGATATGTGAGGGACACACATCAACAGATCGTCGACTTCGGGTGGAAGTGTTGTGGAGGAAGCGAGAGTTGAGATTTGAAACTCCTGAAACCCGAAGGGCGAAATCAATTGTAGTCGTTGATTGAAATGGACACGCGTCGATAGATCGTAAGGATCTGAGAACATGTGATACAGAGAGAAGGAAGGAAAGGAGGCAGATCTCAATCGTCGATCAAGAGGCACCACCCGAGATCACAAAATCAATGGTCACGTTGAATTGCGGGGACATAAAGTGCTCGGACTTTAAAAATTTGAGAGTGGGCTGCAATTGAAACCACGATATTGCAAAAGGGACGTGTGGCGATTAGTAGTGAATTGCAGGGAGAAAAGCGGGTTGATCCCAACCCACTCTTGGTCGCGCCCACAATCACATGTTTACATGAGGACATAGCTCGAGGTCACATGTAGGAAGGGGCTAATGGAAAAGTAGCTAGCGCCTAAAATTTGATATTTCAGAAGCGCGCAGGAAGAGGTTGCGGGTATCATAAAGCTACACCACAAGCCGAAAGGGCCTATGTTCAATTACAAAGTGAGACCATCAAGGTTTCAGAGAACCAATTTGGCTCAGAGAATCGAAGATCCTTGACCGAGAGGTCGCGTAGCCCGAAGGAGAATAGGGGGGTTGCATCAAGTGGTATCAGAGCTATTGAATTTATTTGCATACAATGGACAAAGGAGAAAGGAGATAAATTGATATCATCAGTGGCATCAAGAGTTGATTATGTTTATAAACATTAGAATGCAAGGCAGTGGAATCATGCCACCCAAAAGACGCAGAGCGAATCCAAAAATGGAAGAAGAAATGAGACGACTCAGAATGAGACTAGATGTTATGGAAACAACGCAAAGGAGAGCACTAGACACTAGAGATATCAGTGAAGCTGAAAGCGAAGAGATAGAGGTCGAAGAAGATGTAGCAGAGGATGTTGCAGAAGACCGCTTATTGAAAGTTGTTTCAAGAATAGGAGCCAGAGAAAAAATAGAGGTACCAATGTATGAAGGCAATATAGAAGTTAAAGAATTATTGGATTGGGTACGTGCTATGGACAAGAACTTCAATTACAAAGATATCGAAGAAGAGAAGATGGTGAAGCATGCAGTGACAAGACTGAAGGGTCATGCAGCACTATGGTGGAACAAACTGCAAGCCGATCGTAGATGCAAGGGAAAGCAAAAAATTAAAAGCTGGGATAGGATGGTAGCCAAGCTAAAGGCAAAATTTATCCCAAAGGACTATCAAATGAATCTGTTTAGGAGATTGCAGAACCTGAGACAAAAATCCTTATCAGTGAAGGAGTACACTAAGGAATTTTACAGACTGAACATCAGGGTTGGACATAAAGAGAATGATGATGAAAAAACAACCAGGTATATCAATGGACTGAGATATGAAATACAAGAGGAAATCAACATGATGTCTGTTAGTAAAGTCGAGGATGCTTATCAAGCAACCTTGAAAGTCGAAGAGAAATTGGCCAGAAAACAAAGCCAACGAAACAAAAGAGAAAATTCAAGTAGAGGTAAGGGAACCAGCAGAGAGAAGTTCCAGAAACCAAAGCATGAAGCTGGAAAGAAGCATAGCCACCCTAAGAAAGGTGGAAGTTCTAAAGAAGGACAACATGGAGTAAGGAGCTCTTTTCCTAAAGGAAGAGGAAGAGCCAGAGGAGGTGAAATTAGATGTTATGCTTGTGAAAAGACAGGGCACATGTCTTGGGAATGCCTAGAGAAGAAGAAAGACACTAGAGGAGGAGAAGCACACATTTCTGAAGCACAGATGCATGTGGAAGTAGAAGCAGCAAAAGGAGGAAACAACCTCATGATGAGGAAAGTTATTCTTAAACCAGAGAAGGAGGTAGAGGAACCAGTTCAGTGAACGAGTTTGTTCATAACCGCTTGCAAGACAAAAGACAAAGTTTGCAAGGTGATCATAGATAGTGGGAGCATTGACAATCTAGTATCCACATAGATGGTGGAGAAACTGGAGTTGAAGACAACTGCACATCCAAACCCATACAAGGTATCATGGTTGCAGAAAGGACATCAAGTAATGGTAAGTCAACAATGTCAAGTTGAATTTAAAATAGGAGGTTATAGAGACGAAATATTATGTGATTTAATTCATATGGATGTCTGTCATATTTTATTAGGGAGACCATGGCAGTTTGACATAAAATTTATTCATGATGGGAGGAAGAATACTTATACCCTAGAAAAGTATGGTAGGACACATATGTTGTTACCAATAGAGGAAAAAGAGAAAAAGAGGGAAGCTAGTTCAAGTATACTTCTCGTGAGTGGGAAGGAACTCTTGAATGAAGTCAAGAAGGAGCAGGAGATGCAGTTTGATATAGTGAGGAAGCCAAGAGTTCTCCTTACAAATACTTGTGTGGAGGATTTACCTGAATAAATCCATGAATTGTTAGAAAACTTTGTTGTCATAGTAGTGGATGAATTACCTCACTCATTGCCACCCATTAGGAGTATAAGCCATCATATTGACCTTATTCCATGAGCTAGTTTACCAAACAAAGCAACGTATAGGTTGACACCTAGAGAGAACAAGGAAGTCAAAAATCAAGTCCAAGAATTGTTGGATAAATGTTTAGTCAGGGAAAGCCTAAGCCCATGCGCAGTACCAACTATGTTGGGTCCAAAGAAGGATGGAGGATGGAGAATGTGTACAGATTCCAGAGCCATCAATAAGATCACCATTAGGTATCCATTCCCTTTACCTGGGATGGATGATTTGATGGATTGTTTGAGCGGAGCGAGCTATTTTTACAAGATAGACTTGAAGAGTGGATATAATCAAATAAGGATGAGAGAGGGAGATGAATGGAAGACATCATTCAAGACAAATGAAGGTTTGTTTGAATGGATGGTCATGCCATTTAGGTTTACAAATGCCACAAGCACATTTATGAGATTAATGAATGAAGTATTGAAAGACTTCATAGGCAAATTTGTCATAGTGTATGTGGATGACATATTAATCTTCAGTAAGACAAAGGGAGAACACTTAAAACATTTGGCATCAATGATGAGAAGGTTGCAGCAAGAAAAATTGATGATAAATTTGAAGAAAAGCTCTTTTATGAAGACATAACTCATATACTTGGGTTTTGTGATCTCTTCAAATGAACTAAAGACAGATCCAGAAAAGGTGAGAGCAATCAAAGAATGGTTGTCTCCAGGAAGCATATTTGAAGTAAGAAGTTTTCATGGGTTACCAAGTTTTTATAGAATTTTTATCAGAATTTCAGTGGTATATGTACACCCATGTTGGACACTATGAAGAAGAAACACAAGTCTTTTAATTGGATAGAGGAAGCTGAAAAAAATTTCAAAGTGTTGAAGGAGAAGATCATAGAACAACTAATTCCGGTCTTACCAGATTTTGGAAAAACATTTCAAGTGAGATGTGATGCAAGTGGAGTAGCTATTGGAGAAGTCTTGAGTCAGGATAATAGGTCAGTTGCTTATTTCAGTGAGAACTTGAATGACACGAAGAGGAATTATTCCACATATGACAAAGAATTTTATGCAGTGATTCAAGATTTGAAGAAGTGGAAGCACTATCTAATTCCTAAAGAATTTGTCTTGTACATTGATAATCAAGCTTTGCGGTTTATTACTAGGCAAGAAAAGTTGAATCAAAGACATGCTAAATGGGTACAATTTATGCAGAATTTTACTTTTGTTATTAAACATATTGTTGGTACTGCTAACAAAGTTGCAGATGCTTTGAGCAGGAGGAGTTTAATTGTACAGGAATTCCAAGTGGAGACCTTAGGGTTTGAACACCTCAAGGAAATGTATTGAGAAGGTCCAGATTTTAAGGAAGCTTATGAGGCATGTAATAATCCTTTTTTGGGAGACATAAGCCCATGGACATAATATTTGATCCAGGATGGATTATTGTTCAAACAGAGCCAACTATGCATACCAAGATGCTTAATGAGAGACAACCTATTGAAGGAGAAACATATTGGAGGTTTAGCTGGACATTTTGGTCATGATGAGACATTTTCATAGCTGAGCAATTCATACTATTGGCCGAGCATGAGGGCAGAGGTGAAAAAGTTTGTGAAAAAATGCAGAATTTGCCAGTATGAAAAAGGAAGACAACAAAACGCTGGTTTGTATCAACCATTACCAATTCCAGAAAGGCCATGGGATGCAATCAATATGGATTTTGTATTGGGATTTCCTAGAACTTAGAAAGGGAGTGATTCCATATTTGTTGTGGTGGACATATTTTCAAAAATGGCACATTTCATACCATGCCAGAAAACAAATGATGCTACACACATAGCCAATTTGTTTCTCAAAGAAGTTGTGAGACTACATGGATTGCCTAGGAGCATAGTCTCAAACGGAGACACAAAATTTGTAGGACACTTTTGGAGAACTCCATGGAAGAGGTTGGGGACAAACTTGTCCTTTAGTTCAACATATCACCCTCGGACAGATGGATAGACTGAAGTGGTAAACATGAGCCTGGGAAACTTGTTAAGAAGTTTCGTCACTGAACAAGGTCGTCAATGGGATCAGATTATGGCACAAGCAAAATCTGCATTTAACAATTCAGTGAACAGGAGCACTGGAAAAAGTCCATTTAAAATTGTGTATGGAATACAACCAAGAGGGATTACAGAGTTGATAGATCTGAACCAAGATGAATTTAGAAGTGTTGGCACAAAATATTTTGCAACAGAAATGCAGAAACTCCATGACAGAGTCAGAGAGCAGCTACAGGACATCAACCTAAAATATAAGAACATAGTTGATCAGAAGAGGAGAGAAGTTCAATTCAAAGTAGGAGATGATTTTTTAGCTCATTTGAGAAAAGAGAGGTTTCCAAGGGGAACATATAACAAGTTGAAGATGAAGAATATAGGACCATGCAGGATTCTCATAAATTTGTAGCCAATGCTTATGAAATTGGATTGCCAGACAGTGTTGGGATATCACTGATATTCAATGTTGCAGACCTGTATCCTTACAGGAGAGATGATGCATGAGAATCAGATGATTAGAAATAAGTTCAGTGGGAAAAAAAATTGCCCACAACAGAAAAACCTCAGATGGAGAGAATCATAGAATAGAGAGTTGGAAAGAAGACCAAGAGGAAGACATATAATAAATAATTAGTGAAGTGGAAAGATCATCCGGTGGAAGAGTCAAGTTGGGTCACTGAACCTGATATTTTGAAGCATGGAAAAACAGTGCAGGAGCTCATGGACAGGAGCCCATGGAAATTTTAGCCAGAGGAGTATGATGTAGGACCATCGCCTTCAAAGTCAAAGAAGCAAGCGTGGAGGAAGGGATATGACATCTCAGCATGACAAAATTTCAAATCAACATTTAACTCAGAAACAAAACGAGTTGTTGAGATATTTTGGAAACAACGTTTTTAAATATATCTTGTTTGTAAAGTCTTATACGAATGTAAGGAGTTGCAGATAGAGAGTACCCCTTATCTAGTAATAATTGATAGTTATTGTAATAGGACAAAGTATATAACCGCCAGAAACTAATAGGATAGGCTGCAGATAGGACGGAGAAGAGCTCGAGGAGCCGCTCCTTAGATAGTTTTGTTTTTCTATTGTGTTGTATTAGCAGAGTAGAGTAGAGTAGAGAGCATTAGAGAAGAGTAGAAGAAAGGTGTCGTGAAGAACTGTAATACTATGTAATTTATTTCATTAATAAATATAACAGACATAATTGTTCCAATTCCTTGGACAATGTTCATTTTGATGTGTGATTGAGTGAATGATACATTATGTATGTGTTTTAGTTCATTTTGTTTATGTATGATTGTTCAGAGTTGATCATATGAATCTGTGAGGAACTGGATAAGTTCTAATCGTTTTGGTTCTGAGAACTCATATGCAAGGAGTGCGTCGACAGAGTCTCAAATTGACCCAGAGGAGTTCAGAAGAAACGACGGGAACTTAGACCAAGTGCAAGGAGTGCACAAAGTCAAGGAACGACTAAGTGTAGAAGAACCAGAATAGAGAAGCGCAAGGAGTGCAGGAACAATTTCTTTCGAAAAAATCCTTCGATCTGAGTTTGTCAAGATCCTAGGAATGCAAGGACTGCGTGGGAGATCAAAATTCTCAAAGGAATCAAGCTCAGGAGGGATAGCGTCCCAAGAAGTGAATACGAGACCTAAGATAGCCGTTTTCGCAGGAGGAAGTTCAAGGGGCAAAACTTTTGAACAATTATAAACTCTTTCAAGTCAGAAGAAATCAAAAGCTCGAGAGGAGGAGTGACAACAACTGTCAGATCTATTGTTGGAAGAGGTCTGGTCCGTTAGATCAATGTCTAGGAAGGAAAAGGTGAGCATTGAGGAGGAAACAAATTCACAGCCGTCGGATCTACGCGCAAGGATTGATAGTCGTCCGATCCAGTTAAAGTGCACGGGCCTTAACCCTTTGTGTGCATAGGAGAGCAGACTTGCCAAAGTTTCGAAGTCCTGAAGTGATTGGGGACCGTCCATCATCCAGAGGGACAGGTGGTGCAAGATCTACAACTTCGGAAGTTCGTAGACAAGGAGGATGCGAAATTGCTGAAGAGCCGAAGTAAATCCTGACCATTGATTGTGAGGAGGTACATGTCAACAGATCAGAGATTTGGGTGAAAGCACTCAGAAGGTGGCTGTGTAGGAGTTGAAACTCCCGAAATCCGAAGACCCGAAGCAATTCACAGTCGTCGATCTGTGGGAGACACGCATCGACAGATCGTCGACTTCGGATAAAAACGCTCAGGAGGTGAGTGTGCAGGAGTTGAAACTCCTGAAGCCCGAAGATCCAAAGTGAATCATAGTCGACTGATTCATAGGGACAAGCGACAGAAATCTATGGACTCCTGGTGAAGACCCTAAGTGAATCATAGCCGTTGATGTGATGGAGACACACGTCAATAGATCGTGAGCTTCAGATGAAAGCATTACGGGAGAAAGTGAAGATTGAGAGTTGAAACTCTTGAAACCCGAAGATCCTAAGTGAACCATAGTCGTCGATCTGTGAGGGACACGCATCGATAGATTGTTGAATTTGGGTGGAAGTGATGTGGAGGAAGCGAGAGTTGAGAGTTGAAATTCTCGAAACCCGAAGGGTGAAATCAATCATAGTCGTTGATTAAAAGGGATACGCGTCGATAGATCATAAGGATCTGAGAATGTGTGATCCAGAGAGAAGGAAGTAGAGGAGGAAGATCTCAACCATCAATCAAGAGGCACCGCCCGAGATCACAAGATCAACGGTCACGTTGAATTGCGGGGAAAGAAAGTGCTCGTACTTTAAAAATTTGAGAGCGGGCCGCAATTGAAACCATGGTATTGCAAAAGGGATGCGTGGCGATTAATAGTGAATTGCGGGGAGAAAAGTGGGTTGATCCCAACCCACTCTTCGCCGCGCCCACAATCACATGTTTACATGAGGACATAGCCCAAGGTCACATGTAGGAAGGGGCTAACGGAAAAGGAGCTAGCGCCTGAAATTTGATATTTTGGAAGCGCACAAGAAGAGGTTGCTAGTATCATAGAACCTGTACCAAAGTCGTAAGGGCCTGTGTTCAATTACAATGTGAGACCATCAAGGTTTCAGAGAGCCAATTTGGCTCGGAGAATCGAAGATCCTTAACCAGGAGGTCGCGTAGCCCGAAGGAGAATAGGGGGCCTGCACCAATAGGATGTTCACGTAGAATAGTTATTAACACCTTGAGGGATACTATATGCATGCCAAAGGTATTCTTAGAAACAATTAATACACAATTTCTCCATCGTTTAGGCAAGAGGCTTCTTATTATTGTCATCGAGGAATATATCGATTTTTTGAAGAGAGTGACACAACCATTGCATTGACATCAAATCTTTCCTATTTGAGGTTTTATGAATTATGTTTATGTTTCGTTGTACAACCCAACACTTGATGCTTAACACCATTACACAACCATGGTTTATAAGTATATGATCATGCGAGGTAGTTTCATCACATTGATCAATGTGTTAATCTAGGAGTTGCAAGTGATATAATATTATATGTGTCATACCTAGAAGCCTCCATTAGCTATTGGGGCACTCAATTTGGAAACCCTTCCTCTAATAACCAATTGTTAAGCTAAACTCTAACTCTAACAACAATATAGAACATAATTCATATGCAATATAAAGTTGTCGTGGAAATAACATTGTTATTCCAATTTCATTCATTACACATGAGAATCCATGGAATTTCACAACATATTACAAAGAGAAAGTGTTCCATACAAGGACAAATATGAATATGTATCAATAATTAAAGCCAAGTCCACCAAACTAGTTGTTGATGAGTGATTCACCATCCGATCTTAGGAATCAACTACAGATTCCACCCCTAAGCCAACCCATGATGCCACCAAGGTGAAGGAGGCTCCTACATGGCTCTAGTCTTGAACTCAACCAACCCATTACTCTCATGATATATCCAACGTGATCACTATTGGGAACTCTAGGCCCTCATCTAGCCATCAATAAGTGATGGCATTCTCTTTCACTACCTACACAACACAAGGAAAATTGTCCCTTTCTTTGCTCAACAATACCTTAGGGATCTTCTTTCTTTCAAGTGCACATAGAAAGAGTCTAAGATTGATAGTTGTCTTTTAGCAGTGACCTAGAGGAGAAACACTTGGCCCTTAACAGTCAATGAGCAACACTAACACAGTTGCAATCTTAATAATATTTGAACCAGTTGTTGTAAACATTACAACCATGGTTTTTAACCCCTCCTCTCATATTTTTACTAGCGAACCCCCAACTCCCATAGGATCTCACTAGCCATAAATGTTATGGGATTCTTTTGACATTTGTAGGCATAATACCATGATAACAACCATGGGATTCACACACATATTTCTCCATAACCCAAGAAGAAAAAAGATCAACGAGATGGGAGTTGAATGCTCGATGGAGTGTGGAAGAGTGATCCATGAGAGTGGTGAATAATCATTATTTTCTCCTAAGAATTTGCACAATGCGTACTTGCCTTGCATGATATATTCTTCCAAAAAACATGGGGATAAACCAAATGACAACTCAAATAAAAGATAGATAGGAAAGCTTTGTCAAAAAGTATGGACCAAAAGCTAGTACCTCCGAAGGACAACTGTCAAGGTCAAATCAACCATTTACCCCCTTTCCTATTCCCCTCTTGTGGTATCATGATCTATTTATTACTTCTCTGGTGGATTTATATTATTATATATTTCATTTTATACATGTCATTTCATAACATAATCACACTATGGAAAACTTAACAAGTATGGCACGATCCTAGCCGACTATTGGGACTCATATGCATTCACTAGTCAGACCTTGGCCTTGAGATCCACATTAGAACTATTTTCAATGCATTTCACATTCTTGCAACATGGGACCATTATAACTCATTCCCCGTGGCTCAATTCTTGTCACATAACCCACATCATACAAATAATACATGGTTTAACACATTATATTCCAAGGGTTAAAACCAAGGTACCACAGTGTCATTTAACCCAATTTAATGACTTTTCACGAAGGCACCATAGGCATTTACAATGACTAATCACCTTAGCATTACCCCAAACATTTCCGACGACAATAACATGAGAGCTACTTAAAAAAAACATCATCAAACTTGTGGGTGCTACTCAACCATGCCATAATGCCCACCCACTAGCCATGTGCTTAAGACTATCAAAATCTAGTGATGAACTATCCAATTCAGCCCAGGGCTCCAAGAGGAGTGCATGTATTGTTTGTTTTATGAATTAATTGGAAATATATAGAGCTTCCATGTCTTCCGTGTTTACATTTCATTTGAAAAGGAAAACAAAAAATCAAACAAGCAAACACACTTGTGGATGTCTATCAATTAAATTTAAATGTATAATCCAACAATAGACGCGGTTAAAACAACTAACAACATTATGGCTAGTGATTTCTTGTCTTTTTCACATTTTTTGTATTGTCAAAAGAATTCATTATGTCATGGCCTTATTATTACAATGAAAGGGACAATAGGAGTTATGCATCCAACCATTGTGATGTTGGACGCTCACTTGGGGGAAGATTTTCAACAACAACATAACACAAACATTGCAAATTCTACTGGTTTGTATTGTCTTTATACTTCAGGTAAAGGGAGTGGGCAATTTAACATCTCTCACAAATTTATGTTAGCCATATCTCTTCCCTCTTATGGTAGTGCCCATCACGTGCTTGATTTCTATACCCTTTAGTGTTTGTTACTTGTCCTATGAAGTTGGCAATTTATATATCAATGTCGGGTCTCAAGGTGTCCATGAATGAATGAGTGCTAGCATTGTTCTTCTAAATTTTTTCTGGAGGATTTGAATAGTGAGGCATGGAATGCACCACCCTCCCATTAACTTGTACATGCTTAATCAGGGAACCTTGAAATAACCTTAGGCATGCAAAATATACTTATCCACAAATACTTAAGAAAATATTTGGTTAAGATTATTGTCACATAAATAGTGTATAATTGTTGTATAGTAGCACAAATCGATAGTTCAATCTAATAAGCCTACCTTCATAAAAGAAACTACACAATAAACAATACTGACAATTTTTTTTTTCCCTTGTTTTAAAAAGAATACTAGTAAGTATGCAAACAAGATTTAAACTAAAATATGAAATGATCCATAATTGATGTCCTTTGCTTATTGTTTGTTTTCTAAGCCTTAGGGTTTGATATATAAATTTTGGTAAAAGCCTCAATGGAGGAGTCTAATGAACATTGTAATAAGTAGATGCAGGATTGAGTCTATTATAAGACATTGCAGAGTCAAA
>ML779664.1:27193-37290 GCA_009831015.1 Picea engelmannii
ATATATATATATATATATATATATATATATATATATATATATATATATATATATATAATCATCGCTTATTTTAGATTATAAATAAACAAATATGCATAAAAAATATTAGTGAAAGCTCAATGTATTGATTATCAATGTTAAAGAATTATTGTCTTCATCCAATATCATCTTGGCATTTTATAAGTCATTGTGATTCGCTTAATTATTTGATTTTAATAACTCCGCTCAATTGAGAGCAAGGGATTGCAAAACACTCTCTACTTTTATGGTTAACCTTTCTTTCCATCTTTCCTTTTTCATTGGGTAGATCGTGCATGATCCGGATTATTTTCGGCACGAAATGAGAGCGAAGATATAATAAAGAAATGCACAGAGATATCGCAAATATTCAATAATATAACATAAATGTATCATAGATGCAACCATAAACACAGATATACAGTAATACACGATTTCTATTAATGAAAGAAATGTACATAGACTGTAAAAATACAGAGTGAAAGACTCGTTAGAATGGTGGCAGCTTACATCTGAGAAGAGATGTGACTGCTACTCGCATTCGCAAGAAGATGATTACAATGAGGCTCTGAAGGCCTTTTTACAATAAATAAGAGTGGCCAAAACCCTAGACATCCAAAAACCTAACCCTAGGAGATGAAGCACCAAAAGTCATGTGGGCCTCATTTGGGCAAGTTAGTACATCAACTTCTCGGGGTCGTAACTTTTGCACACGATCTCCGTTTTAGGCGCATGATAGTCCGTTGGAAAGGTATTATCGAGGAGATTCATTTTGGAGGAAATATCAAAGAAACATTCATATTGCTCCCTGTTTTCCCAAAAACGTCGTTTAGGGCCTCAAAATGGCCCCAAAAGTTAAAAACTGCTAAAAATAGTAAATTACCAAAATTGTCAAGAAACTGTTTTGAGCCAGTTGGAAAAGGAGGGTGGCCACCGACATCCACCTGGATCAATCCTCCCTCCTTAGGAAGCAATGGTCTCCATTGCGTTGAGTGCTTGAGGGAGAGGAAAAATGTTTGCTGAATTTGAATCTTGGTGAGTTGCTTGCCTTGTTGGAGACATCGCGTTATTCAGTTTGTGAAAGTCTGTCACGAACCTGTTGAGGCTGAGGTTGTTCAACAAGTCAAGCTACATGAGAGGACGGTGTGAAAAAGGAATCTGTGCGCTTTGATGCAACCTTGTCGACCTGCTTCTGTTGGATAAAAGGTGGTTGGGGCGAGGTTGTAGTGGTTGCAGTGTCCTTCTGTTCCCCTTTTGAATAGATTGTGAAGAAGTTGAATTTTGCAGTATGGGATACTACCTTGTGACACTGTTTAGGTGGAACAATAGTCGGAACTACCTCTGGTATTCTGTAGAGATGACCCTCTAGAGAAACACTGACATTGGGGGGTCGAGACTCATAAACAACATGGTGTCTCCACATATATGGTTGGCCCAAGAGAACATCACAGACATCTAGTGGGGCAACATCAAATAATACCTCATCCTTGAAGGGCTAGATGTCGTATGACAATCAACACTGCTAGCTGACATGAAGATCTCGTCCTTGGCGAAGCCACCGGATGTTGTATGGCTGCGGGTGTGGTGTTGTCGACAATCCCAACAATTTGACGACCTGTGTTGAGATGAGGTTCTTATGGCTTCCGCTATCAACAATAAAATGCAGCAGGGTCCCTTTCACCCACATTTGTGAATGAAAAAAACGCTCCCCCTCTTCAGGATCTATTGGTTCTTCTGGTTGAATTGTTGCGCTCGTGACAATAGTAGTGGGGTCTGCGTTGATGATTTGTCCTTTACCAGTATTTTTAGAATCAGATTTCGAATCAGGGATCGACTCCTTGTCTTTGATCTCGGCCACCAATGATTTTTTTGAGCAACATTCATCGGTGTTGTGCCAAGGGATTTTGTGGAAATCACACCATTTTCCAGTGTCCTTCTTTGTCTTCCCGTGGATTGGACTGGTTTTCAGGAGATTGTTTGTTAGGGTCGTCTTTGTCATACTTTGGTTGTTGCGGATTTGCAGACCCAAACTCCCGTTTGTTCTGGTGCTTAAATTTCTGCTCGATTTTAACAACATATCGATAAGTAACACCAAGTGATGAGATATCCAGAAAATCCATTTCAGTTTGGATGTATCTGTGTAGAACCCCACGGTATTTCAGAACCAAATGTCGTTCAAAGTCTTTGATACCCAGCTTGGTGTGCAGGGTATGGAAGCTATTGGTGAACTCCAGAACTGCTTGGCCCCTCTCTTGCCGCAATGTGGTCCATCTCATGTACTTGTCCTCATAGTTGCCAATACGGTAATACTGTTCCTTTATAGCATCCAGAAAAAATCCCCAAGTGGGCTCGACCCCATATATTCCAGACTCCTATGTGGAACTTTGCTCTCAGTAAGATTCCCACCAATGTTTGACATAAGGGAGAGATTTAAGGAGTGCGAAGGTGATATTTTCCCTGTCGGAAAAATTATGAACAGAGAAATATCCTTCTAATAGATTTAACCATTTGTTTAGGGCATCCGCATCTATCTGACCTTCAAATACGGGAATATCGAAATTAACCTGTACCTTGAAAGGAGAGGTCCTTCCAAAGTGGTTGTTTTATGAAGATGCACTTGTTTCTATCGACGGGCATTGAAGGATGTGGGAAAAATTCTCCATCATTTCGTCCCTCTGTCGCGTGAGAGCTTGCTCAAGCAATAGATTGATAGAATCGTCTACTCCGTCGTTTTTCTTTTCTTCCGCCATGGAGGGTTTCTTAGGTGTGCGAGAGAGATTGTATTCAAGAGAGACAAGCTCGAGACCCAACTTGCTATACTCGAACCTCGTCGAGGACATGCATTGAAAAAAAAAAGATCAAGAGCAGCCTGCTCTGATACCACTGATCCAGATTATTTTTGGCACGAAATGAGAGCGGAGATATAATAAAGAAATGCACAGAGATATCACAGATATTCAATAATATAACATAAATGTATCAGAGATGCAACCATAAACACAAATATACAATAATACGTGTTTTCTATTAATGAAAGAAATGTACAGAGACTGTAAAAATACAGAGTGAAAGAC
Source organism: Picea engelmannii (assembly GCA_009831015.1). Taxonomy (NCBI): domain Eukaryota; kingdom Viridiplantae; phylum Streptophyta; class Pinopsida; order Pinales; family Pinaceae; genus Picea; species Picea engelmannii. The sequence continues at coordinate 30,286 of ML779664.1, forward strand.
TCGCTAGAATGGTGACAACTTATCTCTGAGAAGAGATGCGACGACTACTCGCATTCGCAAGAAGATGATTACAATGAGGCTCTGAAGGTCTTTTTACAATAAACAGGAATGCCAAAAACCCTAGACATCCAAAAACCTAACCCTAGGAGATGAAGCGCCAAAAGTCACGTGGGTCCCCTTTGGGTAAGTTAGTACATCAACTTTCCAGGGTCGTAACTTTTGCATACGATCTCCGTTTTAGGCGCATGATAGCCCGTTGGAAAGGTATCGTCAAGGAGATTTATTTTGGAGGCAATATCAAAAAAACCTTCATATTGCTCTCTGTTTTCCCCAAAACGTCGTTTAGGGCCTCAAAATGGCCACGAAAGTTAAAAACTACTAAAAATAATAAATTACCAAAATTGCCAGAAAACTGTTTTGAGCCGGTTGGAAAAGGTGGGTGGCCACCAACATCCACCTGGATCAATGCCACTTACACATTGCACATAAAAATGGATCTCAAAAAATCCATTATATGAATAACTAATACCTTTTCTAGGTCATTGTGTAACACATACAATGTAGCCCTAATAAAACTTGGGAAAAAATGGATCTCACAAAAACCCTTATGTGGATATATCATCTTACATGTGAAGATTGGATGAAGGGCCATGTATTTAAATGGATGATAATGATTTTGATCTTATAATTTTTACACTTAGATCCCACAATCATGGAATCACGAAACTGATTCATATGAATTGCTTTCATATAATTCAAACTTGGTAATTTTGTTAATAACTTTTGCAAGTATTTATATATCCCAATGTTATACAAAAATTGCTATTTAACATTATGTTAAATTTTCTCTTTGTTTAGAAACCTCAACATTACCCTCTATCCAGTGTAGTGGACATGTGACCGATATCGATATTTGGAGGTGGTCATAACGTTTTCATTTCCATTTCTCGCATGCAACCATATACTTGTATTGTTAGTTGTAAATATTAGCGAAATAATTTAATTTTCACGAACAAAATCATAAAGAGTCCTTGAATTAAAAACTATTTTTCTATTTATACATTATAAATCAAATGGTAATACTTGTATCATCGTGAAAAGATAATGATCATGCAAAAATAATATATTTGTTAATTAAATATGATTAACTACATTATTTATTTTATTCTATCTAATCTAATATTACTTCCACTTTAATTAATTATCATATTATTTGAAATCTCACAATTTAAAAATACAAGCACAAAGATACTAACCATGAAAAGTAAGAACCCATTATTAACAAAGTTAAGAAAAGCACAAAGCACAAACTAAACTTGAAAAAGTGAATCATTCTATATATATAACATCCGAACACATTAAGACAAAGAATAAATAAATAAATACTTAGAAAAACTTAAATAAAATGCAAAACCAGAACATAAAGAATTGCTTCGATTTATTTTCATGGGCCACAACAAACCATTAAAGACAAATAACAAAGGTAAAAAACCTTTCTTAGGCCCCACCAAAGAACTTCAATTGATTCCATAGCAAAGCAACATAAACCACTTGTGGGTTATTTTCATTAGTCAAACACTCTAAGACACAAAAGAAAGGTAAAATTACTTTCTTGCGCTCCACCCAATTACTTTGATAGATTGCAACAATGCAGAAAGAACCACTTTGTGGTTATTTTCATTTTTCATTCAGAGTATAGTGATGAAACCATTTAATATGATATTTGTGTTCAATATTAAAATGTGGAAAATCATCACCTGAACCAGTGAACCTTCTCGAAGGTTATAATAGCAGTTAAATTCTATTCTTTACTTAAGAATTTCACGATGCATGTAATCACATCATGTCTATGTTATTAATATTAAAATTTTATGCTCGTAGGGGTGTAGACCGATTGGCAAATGCCGTGTAAATGAAAGGAAATATGTAAAAATAGGTCTCAAGGTCGATTCTCATCCCGATTTACTTGGAGGGCGTGCTTGCAGGCTGTGTGTTTCTCCCTAGGGGTTATAAGGCAGCTGACAGGATTTGACCCTGTGTCACGCGAGTACGATACTGTCGTTGTTACCGATTCCCCTTAAAAAAAAATTTGTATTTTTTTCTTTTTCTCTCAAATGATAACGTTAGAAAAGGTTAGAGTTATGGTTGATATTAAAAAAATAAATAAATTAAAATAATAATAATAATCTATTTTTAAGATAAAGATTCCTTCGCCCAATGATTTGACTGGTAAAGTCTACGGAGGTATACATACCCTACCCCCCTCTGGATTTGAACTTGTGACCTCTTAAGAGGAAACACATGTTCTTAACCATTAGGCCCACTCAAGATGTGACCTATAATTATATGTATTAAAATAATGAAATGTAGTTGTATTTTTTTTTTTGAGTGAAAGACATTCACTTGTATTTATGTAGTTTGCTTTCTCAATACACAATTTTTAATTTTAATTTCATAAATTGAAAAGATAAATCGTAAATCATCATGTCGCATAGATTTATATCATCAACAAATCTCAATTTTTTTTATGAATGGATATTTAGGTTTTAGATTTTTAAATATAAAATATATTTACAATATGTAGGTTTATAGGTTTATTGGATTGATATGTCTTTGCAACGGAAAATATATTTGAGTTGTTCAACTATCTAAATGTAACATGTAAAGTTCTTTCTCAATAGTGACCCCTAACCATAAACCATCCTACCTTTTTTTCCAAGAGAAAATTGGCTCAATTATATTAGACATATAATTTTTTTACATCTTTCTTCTCATATATGAGGATCCATAACATAGCATACTGCCTATTCTAGATCCGTGTTAAAAGTATTAAAATGAAGTGCAAAAGTACAGAAAAATATCTAGTTCAATACTGATGTCTCAAGCTAGGCATCATTATACATAAACTATTTCTCTCGTCATACAAAACAAACAAAATCTTATATGCCAAAAAAAGAAAATTGTTCCACACTTATTGTGGCTAATGGATTCTAATATGTTTCCTAGGTCCTTCGGGACCATTAGACCAATGATGATAGGATAATGTGCCCTCTGGTTCTTCAAAGGCCTGCTTTGAGAGTGTGTCTGCTTCAGTATTATAGCTTCTGAAGATGTGCTGAAATATAATAGACTGAAAATGCTTTGTAAGAACTTTGATTCTAGCTTCCCATCCTTCCACTGAACACACCTAAAGTCTACCTTTGTTTAATAGCCAATCAATAACAACTTTGGAATCAACCAACACATGGATGCGATGTAATGACAAGTGATTAGCTAGCATGATAGTGGCCCATGCTCCCAAGAGTCCCGCTCTTGTATTGGTGCCTCTGCCACAATTTAAGGTCCATCTTATGACAGTATCATCCAAAGTTTATATTACACCACCTGCACCACACAAGCTGCCATATCGTTGTGTTGTGTAACGCACCCACTAACATAATTAAATTTTTCGTTGCTTTCTGCAGAATCAAAGCCCCAGAAATATCTACGGAGGCCTAGCGTAAGCTATCTCTTTCTCTGTCTACTCCCATGTGATCGTGGGTCATGATCACAGGTCAAATAACCATGGCGCCTCTCAGTAATTCGCGACTCGGCGTTACAGGAATGTCGAATCGTTCGACTCTGCAACCGTCGAACCCCGACAGGGCTAGCGACTGGCCAATAGGGACGAATCCCAACAGGGTTAGCGACTGGCCAATAGGAACGGGCCCTGTCGCGCGGTTGAGTGGAGTATAGGTGGCAAGAGGGAAGTGCGACACGGAGGGCAACGTGACAGGAGACAGGTCCCACTTCACACGCCACACCATTTCAGACACCCCCCCCCATTAAAGGCAGAATGGCAAGGGGGGGTTCGGAATTCGCCCGAGCACCGTTGATCAAGGCGAATTAATCCTGACTGTTCAAGAGTTGCGCGTTCGATTCCGGACCCCCCCTCACCGCTAAAGGCAGAACAGTAAGGGGGCTCTGGAATGAAGCCTCAGCCGTAGATCTGGGCGGGTGGACTCTGGTCGTCCAGATCTGCTCGCCACTTACCCTAAGGCGCATTTGTGCCCCAACTCAAAGTCGACATCTCTTCCTCACATCTGACGGTCGTCATAGACCCTGAGATCCTCCGAAAGAATCTCGTCCATTCATCGAGACTTATCATCACGAGAGTCTGAATTCTCGACCATGGGACTCCCGAATCCTCGATCCCCAGTTTCCCGATGTGGTTAATCTCTCGACACGTAGCCTCCTTAAATCGGACGGTCCAGATCTGTCTCGAGGTTTCCCCCATGGAAAGTCCCGATCTCTCATCACCAGAACTCTCGAGTTCGCGATTCCCGATTTCTCGAAATGGGAAATGTCACGACACGTGGCCTCCTTAAATCAGACAGTCCAGATCTATTTTGGGGCTTTCGCCCCTATTCACTAGGGGTTTAACCCTCGAGTATCTCCTAACAGATCCAACGACTATCGGGTTTTCCAGCCGAGATCTGACGGCTCAGACAGGTTCCTAACTTGTGCATTCTCCCACGACTTCCTGGACGTGGAAAAATCAACGGTCCAGATGTTCTCATGGACCTTGGGGATCTACGATCCCGATCTCTTCGCTACCCACGAAGACACAGAAAGACAAAGTGGTAAGGCATTTAACACCCTACTTTATCCTACCAATCTAACGATCATGTGTGACCACAGATTTCCCGATGGGATCTCGTCCGTCGATCAACACCTATTCAGGGTTAAGGCACTTAACACTCTAGTTTCTTCTTTCGATCTGATGGTCATGAGTGACCACCGATCTCCCGATGGGCTCTCGTCCGTCGATTCGATACTTATCAGGGATTTCTTAAGGCCTTGCGCCTTCACGTCCTTTTTCCAGGTTCTTGATGGGCTCTTCGAGAAGGGTATCTCTATGGGGAGGTTTACCCAGGGTACTATCTGAGGCAAATAAGGGTGTCGCTCTCCCGAGAACCAGACGTGAAGTCTGAATTAGATCAGTACGTATATAAATAACGATTTATGAGATCATAATCCATACATAGTCTTACCATATAAACATACAACTACTAGTACTGATCAAGACACCATACATACATTCTTATAATGAAATCATTCACAATTTCATAGCTTATGATCATAAATGTCAGAATACATATATTTCAAGATGCCAAAGGCAAAACACTTATCAGAAAGTAACACCAAGGGTTATGCAACTGCTGAGAGGGGTGCTCGTTTCCACCCAACCGTAGGCTCAACAACTCCCATTGGATTAACCACTAGCCACCCCTGAGCTGAGACCACGATGCTGTGAGAATGGGTCTCTATTTGCCAGTGACCAGGAGCGAAGGTTACTCTCCTTCCTCTCTCATATCACTCACTCTTCATATCGCCAGAGTTCTCTTTCTCCCCTCGCGTCTGCCCCCCCAGTCGCTTCTCCCCCATGCCTTATCCTCTTGCGAGGTTGCATGTGGCACGATTTTCCGCGCACTGGTCATGTTTGCAACTCCTACAGATGGGCGGTTCCTTTCCCCCATCCCTCATTAATTCTTGAGGAGCCATTTACCTACCAGCCGGTGGGATATTAAATGTGAGGCATTTAATATGGGCCAGCGAGCCGCTCTTGGTTCTCTGGGCTAGTGAAGTCCAAATACGGTATTGATTTTCGGCGGAAGTTAACGCCACCTTTCCAGGTGCCTTCCACCACCTTTCTCCAGCCATCGTGATCTCTTTTTCAGCATATCCCCTCTCAACAATCCTGCAATATAAATTCATAATAGTATTCACATTCATCGACCTTTTCCACAAGGTCCATTCACATCACACATTCTCATTTCTGAGTTTGCCACAGTTCTTGGCCAGTCCAGTTATTTTTACAAATTGGGGGAAATAGGGTGTTACAATTCCCTCCCCCTTAAAGGAACATTGTCCTCGATGTTCTTATCTATTAACATGAATTGCATGTACAGAAGTAAACAAAATCGGATATGCCTGTCTCATGGCATCCTCCATTTCCCATGTAGCCTCATCTGGGCCAAAATGTCTCCACTGCACCTTGACCTATGCAATGGTTTGGTTTCGGAGCGGGGTTTCCTTTTTGTCCAATATGCATTGGGGTTTTGGTAGAAATTCTCCCTTCGGTTCCACCTAGATCACAGACCAGTCAATTATATGATTCACACCATGTACATATTTTTTCAATAATGAAACATGGAAAACATTATGTGCTTTTACTGTGGGAGGAAGTGCTAGCTGATAGCCTACAGGTCCCACTCTATCTAGAACCTCAAAGGGTCCACAATACCGGGGTGCCAACTTGGCACAAGCTCCCATTTTCAGGGAACTCTTCATGGGCCTAACTCTTAGGTATACATGATCTCCTGTTTCAAACTCTCTTGGAGTTCTCTTTTGATCAGCATAACTTTTCTGTCGGTTCTGAGCGACCTTCAGATTTTTTTTTATCTGAGTCACTTTCTGTTCCATTTCTTTCAACATGTCGGGTCCAAAAGAAATCCTATTTACAGGATTACTCCAGCTGACTGGAGTATTACATGGCCTACCATAGAGGACCTTGAAGGGACTCATCTTTAAGGATGCTTGGTAGCCGTTGTTGTAGGCGACTTCTACCAATGGTAGGTAGTCTTCCCATTTCCTGGGTTGATGCATTACATGCATCCTTAACATATCCTCTAATATTTGATTCACTCTTTCTGTCTGTCCGTTGGTTTGAGGGTGATAGGCGGTGCTAAATAACAGTATGGTCTCTAAACCAGCCATCAATGATTTCCAAAAATTGGAAGTAAATTTTGTGTCTCTGTCAGACTCTATCTCTTTTGACATACCGTGCAGTCTGAATACCTCTTTCATGAATACCTGGGCGATATCTATCGCCTTGCAGGTTGATTTGACAGGGATGAAATGAGCAGACTTGCTCAGTTTATCCACCACTACCATAATGGTGTCATTCTGTTTGGTTGAAGTTGGCAATCCAGTGATAAAATCCATGGAGATGGTTTCCCATTT